>NDXB01005163.1:21615-35904 GCA_002631895.1 Agapornis roseicollis
GTCCCCCCCCCGTATGAATCTAACATCAACTTCAGCATAATCCAACGCCATGCTCCAGGGATAAAGCAGCTTATGTTTCGAAAACCTTAACAAACCCAGGAAGGCCAAATTACGACCAGCAGCCTTTAAAAATACATCCATATGAAAATTCCTACATAATAGAAGTTACCCAGTAACTGCAATTTACTTAAGCCTATCACACAATCTCTTGCGTAAGCATAACAAAGAACATTCAAAACACCCTCCAGTGTTTAGAAACATACACATGAAATGAATGATGATTTTACACTCCACCAAGAAGAAAACATTCCAGATTGCAGTCCCCCAATCGCAAGTCAGGAACTAAGAACTACACTTTTAGGAACACTGATCTGTTAACTCCAATGAGAGCTGGGCTGTTCAACACAGGTGAAAGTATAGCCAGGGATACCACAGTTCAGCACCCCTTATCCAATATAACTCTCACAGATTCTCTCCAGTTCTCCAACATCCAGAACTGGCTATCACATCAGAAAACACAGCAAGTCAGAATGACTACAAATTCTGCTTCACAGACATGCAGTGACTTTCAATACAGCCTAAACTCTTTAGCTATATTAATTTAAAAGCCTGAACCAACAGTTTAGGATTTCCTCTAAGCTACAGCTTTCTCCAGTCAATATTTGTAAATCATGTTTCATGTTTCCAAGGAAACCAAGTGGGTAATACTTCTTGCAACAGCCTCCTTCAATATACTTTTCGCAGCTACAGGGCTCACAGAAGTTATTTGCAGTCTGACAAAAGAAAGAGGTTACGCTTTTCCTTATGTCTTAGGAAAAAAATCCACCAGCCTGCGGAAGCACCTGAAGCAACGTACGTAGCAAGCACCTACAGAAACCCTTGTGGACTTTGACTTCTGAAGCATGTCTTATAATAACTTGTATTATTCAGCTTTTCTACACATTTTTCACAGTGGCAGGTCCCAAAGTGTCCAGGGTAAACAGCATTACATTCATTTTGCATGAGCTTCTTAAATGACTTC
This sequence comes from Agapornis roseicollis, assembly GCA_002631895.1. NCBI lineage: Eukaryota > Metazoa > Chordata > Aves > Psittaciformes > Psittacidae > Agapornis > Agapornis roseicollis. The sequence goes on from NDXB01005163.1 coordinate 22,637, forward strand.
CAAATTACCAGCCAGTACGTCACCTGTGAAAGTCTGAACACATCCCACCACCCTCTCCCAAAAATGTATTATGCATCTTATGGTAAAGCTCAAATGCTAATGAAGATAAAGACCAAATCTAGGGATAAAGCAGCATGTTGCAACAGAATGCTGCATCCATAATTTTTTTCTACTATTTGTCTTGCTTGACAGTTGTTTAAATCAATTTAAGGCATGATTAACTTACTGCATCCAGAAGACAAAATAATGGTGAGAACAAAATATACTCAAAGTAATTTTCTTGATGGGATCTTTGGAAAAAAGCAAGATTATCAGCAAAGCAGCAATGACATAATATCTCTATCTGAAGAACAGAGGAGAAAAAAGTAGAGCGTGACAGTCAGCAAAAATATCAAATCTATAAACTCCACTTTGATTAATGTGAAGACATAAAACTTTGAAACAAAATGCCTGTAACAGTATTTTTGTGCTCTTGCACAGTGAAGACAGATCAAAGCAACAAAAATAAGCCATTTTCCTATCTGCCAGAGTTCTGTCAGACTCCTGTTTCCAAAAAGCTGGGTAATGTGCTTTTAAATTATATAAAGAACATTATGTGTCCAAACATCCTAGCTGAAAACCACAGGCTCTGAAGTTTCACTAGGAGAATCCAGACTAGAAAAAGGCACGTTGCGCTCTCACATCTACCTACAAGATGCTCTCAACAACTGTTAATACAGAAAACACATATCCAAAGTTCCTCAGGATGGTGCATTTTGTTTGCTTATAGAAACTGCGCACTGGGCAAGACAGATGTTCTGTGGTGGCTCAGGGTAAAGACAGTAACATCAGCCCTTTAAGAAAGCACTTCAGTCTCCTCCTGATGCAACTGGCATCAAGACAAAGTCATGGACTTGCTAACACAATGTACTGCACCCAGCTCCAATCTGCAACCTGCAAAGATCCACATTCAAAAACAACACATGAACAAACCCGCAGCTCCTCCACAAACCCAGAAGGAGCAGCCAGGAGACACTTTTGACATTACAAGAGAGGATTGTTCATACAACAAACACCATTACAACAGAAACACTTTTTATGACGTTCCAGGCATCATATTAGCTACATTAATCCTGTGGCAAGCAGTTAAAACCAGTTTCTGCCTTATGAAACATCTCAAAGTTGTCTGCAGTATTAGAAATGTCATTCCAGACATGATGACTGAAATAATAGTAATGGACAGGATCTTCATTGGGTGCTGCAATAAGAGAAATCCATGCTGCATGGAAAGTACATTCAGTAGCCAATAGTTTTCAAAGTTCTGCAGTTACTGAGCAAAAACAGGCTTTCTTTTTGCCACCACTTCCTAATGACACGCAGACCCACACATTTACTTTTCCTGCACCACTTGTGTCCTCTCCCTGCCCCTTCATTTAGTGGTTTCTCACCCCTGAAGCCTGCCTTCACCCAAGAGAAGGGCAACTCACACAGAGTCAAACAACACAACTGGGAAACAGATGAGAAAGAGTAGAAACAGTCTCCCAAGAACCTGGAGCGGGGACAACCACATGGAAACATATCAAGACAGCCCTCACCTAGACTGCAAGGAGAAGGAAGGCCCAAGGGACACTCCTGCTAGGCTGCAAGTGTAGTCATGGCCACCTCAAACCTCAGATGTGCCAGGTACAGAAGATCAGGACACAAAAGGCACCTGACAGCCTGACCTAAACAGAAGAAATGGAGTCACTTTCTACATGGCAACCTGTGAAGTACCACAGGTTTTCCCAAAGGTAATGCAAGAGACCAACACCAAGACATCAACATGCAGCTCCAGCTGTCTATGGCACTGACCCAGAAACCAAAGGGTTACTGCTTCACTGCAGTGTTTGCAGGAACCACTGCAATAAATCTTCAGCAGAAACTCAGGGCACCAGGGACCTGTAACATGCTATGTCATCTATAACATGAAAATATAAGTTAAGGGATGGCTGGTTTTTACACTTAGAATTGTGTGCAGCAGAAAGCAATTATGCATTAAAAAAGGGCAACTTGAAAGTAAAAAATAAAACAAAATAAAAAGGCTAATAGATACTGCAAGAGCAAGAACAACATTACTTGTGAAGAGCAACAAACAACATCTAAACACTCCACTTTAGTAAGAAATGAAATCATCATTAGCCTTTTCAGAGAAAGGATTTTAAGTTAAAGACTGCAAAAGTTTTAGGCTTGCATTTCTTCTCTGCCATGTGAAGACCTGTACTCACAAGACAAAGTTCAAAAGCTCCGTGGAGAGCTGTTGGTGAGCCTCACACACTACTGCTGGACTGTAAGGGGCTATTTCATTACAAACTGCTGGTTCAGAAAGAACATAAAAATCACAAACAGCAGCAAGCCCAATGGAAGGATGCAAGAGCCTACTTCAAGCACCCCACTGGAAGCCTAAGCCAAGTCACCAGAGTGTGCAACTGGAGGGAATGCTGAGACTATAACACATAACCAGAGGTCGATGGGATTTCAGACAGGTGGTATTTCCCCACAGACCAATTAGTTTTGCAGTAGTGGTGTCTGTGTTGTGTATTTCACTTTGCTTTTTTAAAACCCAGATAAGTAAACACTCATTTGGACTTACCAAGAGCATAAGGAGATGCTCTTTTGACAGACAGTTTCCCTCATGCCTGGACGTATTTCTGGTGCTTTTACCTGGGTCCCTTTCCCCTGGGGCAGCTTGAAGCATTAATAACCACTTTTCAGTTTTCCGACCTGCTGCATTGGGCTACACCGCACAATGGTCCTTGTTCCCAGCCCTGATCCTGCTCACAGGATCTGCACTAGTTACGTCAACTTGGAAAAAAGAAAGTGACACAGCCAACAAACTTCCTTTTCCCTCTGAGAGGCAGGAAAGGAATCATGTTTCCAGGGGTACCGGTTTTCAGTAACTCTGCATCTACATCGTTTTGCCTGGCTCCATGAGATACACAAGTTGAAATGCAGTTATCACACTGAACAAAACTATACAATGAAAAAGCTGCCCCACCCCACCTAAAAACCAACAAAATAATCTTGCTTTGGCATTTAGCAGCTTTTTCAAGATGTCAGGTTGAAGACAGAGAAAGTAAAGAGAAAGGCCCATCTCTTAAGGAAACCAAACTAAAGATAAGGTTGCCTGTGATCACAGTTTTAAGGGCAGAATATGCAGAAATTAAACTTTATTTACATAATTGTACCTCCTCCAGAAGGCTGAGGAAATAGAGCAGTATATATGTAAGCATGGAAGAAACTCTCCAAAAAGGATTAAATAACTATAGGGAAGAGCTCCCATTTCTCAAGTACCAGTAGGACACCGATGACAAGATCACTGCGAAAGAGCATGACTTCTCCGAGTCGAGCACCGATGAGCAAAATCACCCAAAACCCTTACTCACTCTTTTAAAACTGGTATGATTAATGAACAACATTTGGGGGAGTGGAGCTAGAGGGAATGAAGTATCCCCAAAATAGCATTAGTAAATTTGAAATTATCCTGCAAAAACATAGGAAGAAAAAACAGTGAGCAAGAGACAGAAAGATCTGAGAAGCACAGCGCAAGGTAAGCACACCAAACGCTGAGCGCCTGGGTGATTCTGCTCAGCTGGTAACTCTAGCCAATGAGCATCCTATTTCATACTTTAGCTATAATAAACTGAATAGACATGTCCAAAAAGGCACCTGAGAAATGGGGTGTCAGTGTCATCAGTTAAGAATAAGTGAAATATTTGAAAAAGTTATTTACATAGGCAGCTTCACAAAATGAAAATAGATGCCTCTCCTATCTTATACCAGTGTTTAATACTTGCAGAAGAAGCAGGGTAACTAACAGTGTTCTACAACCTGTCTGGTAAAGACATGGCCCTTTCCTATAACATTATTATAAGTTCTAACAAAAAATTATGACTCTTACATAAGTTATTCTAAAAAATTAATTTGAAATTAAGAAACCCATTTACATTCCCTTTTTCATCAATGCTCAAGCAGTACACACTTGCTGCTGAACTTTCAAAGAAACTACTAACCTGATAAAAATCATGGATTAAACAAAACTGAAATGTAGTAAACTAATCGATAAGCAGGTGTATAACAGAATGTCATCTTTCTCACAGCTTTCTCAATCACCACAGACCAATAACTAGCTCATTCAGAAACTGAAAAATCTACTGGGAGCAAAAGAAGTTAGATAGATGTGTTTTCCTCTTCTGTTTTTTTAATCTGATTATATGCTGAAGGGTAATGCTCAGTAGTCCTAAAACTCTCAGGAATATTTTGAACAGAAACTGTGAGTTTCTCTTAATAACCAAGTATTATTTTTCCTTTATTAAAAGTTAGTTTTCTGGCATGTTAAAAATAAATATATTAATAAAAATTGCTTCAATTATGTTCTCTACAGTTTGTGAGTTTCAATTTCTAAGTGTAGCTGACAGTCAAGAGTAAAACTAAATCATCTACTAAATAGGAAATACGATCAGCCATATTGTAATATTAAGTGTGCAAAAATTAAAACTTAGTAAATGAACAGAACTCCACAAACTCTGTGTGCACACAATGCATTCCCTTGGCTGAAAACTTGAGTATTCTCTGAATAAAGACTATTTTGGCTGCCGCACATCAGCACACTACACGCCACTTACCCGACTGACCCCACCAGGAACTGTAAAATCAGTAAAAACTGCAGAAACCACCCAAGATTTAAACTGATTGTTTAAATCAAGTTTTCCTGCCTGCTACTTTAAAGTCAAAATGATTTAAATGAATTCACCCTCTTCAACAGCTGCAAATTAAAACACTGTTCAATTATGCAAACTCTGAGAAGGAAGACAGAGAAGGAATTGACAGGAGACTAGTTGACCACTCACTTAAGAGACAGAGGCAGAACAAGGTTAAGTGGCTGGAAGCCAAATATATGGATAAATTCAGGGTACAAATAATGCATAGACATTAGAGTAATTATGACCACTGAATACTTACCAAGGATGACAGCTGATGCCCTACCACATTAAGTTTTTTACCTTACAACCACGTATTCACAAAACATTCCAGCTCCAAGAGACCATGCTTGTTTCATGTAGACCAAGGTGATACTCTACTGATGCCATTATTTAAAATTATTAGATGATCATAGTGCATTTTTCTGACATTCAAATCAATGAATCTACAATTTGATCCCATGGTGAGATCTCTTATTTCTCCACACTTCACCAAGTCCTGCCTGCACTTGAGTTTGCAGTACACTCCTTCTGCTACCTGCTGAAATGCCAATATGACCCCCAACAACCTAAGGCTTTGAACAGAACCAGCCACCATCTGAAACCATCCTTTGGGATGGCACTGAACTCAAAATTCAGCCTTCCTCTTCAATGAAGGCTTTAAACATGCACTTTTCGAAGCCTTCTCACTAACTCGTTGCAGACTTAAACTGTATTCTACACACTACTCTACAGAGGTACGTGATATGTTCTTTAGTCAATGATATAAATAATTAAATCCCCCGCTCATCATGGGGCTTCACATTTAGGTGGAAGACTTCTGTACAGAGAGCTAGGAAAGCCTGAATCAGGCACCAAGAGCAAGGATGACAGTTTTAAAGTGTAACGGTTCTGTGGTTTAGAAGTAGGCTAGGAGCTAAGAGCTCAGTTTCAAGCTGGAAGCCTCCTATTAGAGGTACAGCACCAGACAGGTCTCCAAAAACAGGGCTCATGTTACAAACTGGGTGAACTAACTGAATTCGGCTTCTGTGTCTAAATTAAAACTTGTAGATCCAGGCAGAAATCCTGCAAAGTCTTTGCAACTTATGTTGGTTAAATGTGGCTTCATGGCTTCTCTGCTGCTGCTTCTACAGCACTTGCAGCAATGTCAAGATGCTTTTAGGACACAGTTCCTGTACTTGACACAGTTGCTAATCTTCAAGCTTCATAAAAGCTGTGGTCTAGTTGCTCAACTTTTAAACCAAAAATGCTGTAACATCTGATGAACTCCGATTGGAATTACTGTTTTATAGAGCATATCAAATGATTGTCGCAGCATGTGTCTCACTTCTGCTCCCCCTACAAAAACTACTTGTACAGCTTCTTTGGTACAGATGAAAATTTTCAGGTTTGCTGAATTAATTTTAACATTGTATAACACAAGGAGAACATTTCCATTGACTGTTTGCATATTTCAAGTATTTAACTGATAACAAAAAGAAACCTTTTCATGCCGCCCTCATGTTTCTATTTATGCTATCACAGTTAGCATCCAAGGAGTCACCCCGGATCTGGGATCAACCCTAGCTAGCTCTGGGTGTGGTGCAAGTCACTCCAGCACCCATGGCTGTGTAAAGGCAAAGAAAAAGACACATCAACAAAAGCCACACACGTAGAACTTTATCAATATTTGGGAGGGATCTGAAAGTACAAGTACTCTTTATTTCTGCTGATGGACTTCCAAGGTCCTGGTGCTCTCCCTAATGTAAGAAACTACAGCCTGGCAAGAGATGCTTGCTCTCACAACACATGGGCTAAGTCAAACACCAAATAACGAAAGCCATGAGAAGAGCTCACGGAAGCTGCTGCTCCTTCCTTATTACCACCAAATCCTGAAGGGCTGGTAAACAATTCTCCCAGGATTTCAGCAAAGAAGGTCTCCTCTCACCTGTCTTTAAACAAGTACAGTGTATGCATCCATGTGAGAGCCAAACATCTGAGACTTCCTCTACTGCCAGCCAACAGAGAGGGTTTTCTGATGGTCTTTTGACCATGGGAATGATTCTGGTGTCATGATTTTAATACACACCGCTGAGGCAAGGATGAGCTAGACTCCTTTTTTGGGGAAAGGAATGCATTTTATTCAAGCTATCTGCCAGAACTGACTTAGGCAAGTGTCTGTGATTGCTATGCAGACTCAAGCCTCCCATCCCTGCCCAGCCCACATGCTTCTTTAGCATTGCAATGAAAAAGAAATATTGTCTTCCTAAATCCAGCAATACGTAAAAGGTGAAGAAGAGCACATCTCCAGCAAGCATAAAGTAAATCCATCTTGAATACTGGCTAGTATGCAAAAAAGAAAAAGCACTAAGTCTCATGATATTTTTCAGTTCACACTATGTTTATATTTAATTGTTCCATGTGACTACTGTAAACTTTACCCCAACAGAGCCACAACCAAAAATTACAAATTTGACACTTTCTCAAAACAAGAAGTCCAAAATTATTGATATGTTTTCTTAAGATAAATGTCAATGACATTTTAGCAAAATGTTGATTTAGCTGAATATAGATCTGGAAAGTAAAAGTGAAAATGGCAATGCTTTCCGAAATAGCAGCCTCCAAATCTGCCTGCTAACTAGACTGAGTTTGCATGCTCTCCCTGTCAAAAGGGGAAAAAATAACCCACTTAACTCATTTTTTCCATTCAAAATTCTGTAGGGCCCTGTCTATGCAAAAGATTTCCTTGCTTAGAATGGAACCAGGAAAAAATTAAGTTGCCTTGTAACTGATTTACAGAAACTGCAAATGAATGGGGTTTACCCCCACCTTTTAAGAAAAATCTTTTCATTTCCTACTTAACCCAAATTTTCTTGCAACCGATGCTCTACAAAAGGAACTGGAAGAGCTCCAACTACTGTCCAAACTTTAAAGGATTTCAAAGTGCCATGAATCACAGCTCTTTACATGCTTTCCTAGGGCACTGCCAATCCATACTTGAAGGCTAACGCAGAACTGGTTTATGCCAGCACTGCACACTCAAAATAAAAATGAAAAATAAAAAAAAAAAAAAGATATTTCTACATTATTCCGATTTTCAGTCAAGTCCTGCTCAGATTCATGTCAGACATTACCACCTAATACAGCCGCTATCCTTCTTTTTTCCCTAGGAAGAACTGGCAACTGATACCATTAATCCTAAATGCCTCAGTGGCTACCTCATTTGACATGTCATCACATTTGCTATAAAAAGCGTCCTCAAATTTTAGCAGACCATCAGAAAACGCAGCTCCCATGGAAGAAAAGAAAAGGAGCAACATCCACGGCAAATAACAACAGTCACAGTTAGTCTCTGAAATTCATGTCACAAATTTCTAATATTGCACTATTTTACTTAACAAACTTGAATAATTTCAGCTGCAATTGTCAGCGACTGCTTCTGCAAAGTTTGATTTGAAAGTTTTTGGGAACACACCAGCCACTTGTGATGATTCTGGTAATTGAGAAAGGAGCTAAAAAAATCACTGATAACATTTTGTTTGGAAAGATTCTCCCTCAGGGATACCACAGAAAAAGGCAGGAAGTGCTGGCGTTAGTTAGCCACCTTTACCCGTGTCAATGCCAGTCTGCCGACACTTAAAGCAGCTGAGAACTGCAGTTCGCCCATGCTCAGGAAGGCTTCCAGAGCTTGCTCCAGCTCTGCTAACAGACCTGAACTTATTTCCAGCTGACCTGAGCTCTCTGCACATCACCTGCAACCACCCAGCCAGCATAACTGTGTTTCCCGTGTTGCTGTCCAGCATCTATAATCCTCCAGGAAAGAAATGGAACACCATCAGCAGCAAAGCCCTCCTTGGCCTAAGCAAAGGAAAAAGCTATTTAGGTAGTCAGCACAAGGATCAGAGTTAGCATGCATAACCTCGTGCTCTTTGCAGCTCTGACCACAGCACAATGCCCCATACTAATTAGGAATTGGGGTCACTGCTTACCACCTTACAGAGAGGGTAACAAAGTGGTTGTTCTAGGTGACATCTGACAAAACCAGCACCAGAATCCAGGTCTTCCAACAGGATACACCATCTGATTAATTATCCCCTTTATGGTGCTGATGTCCAACGTCACGCATTTGATTGTTCTATGTTTAAATGATGAGAACACACTCACCCCACTGCCAGACACAAAGCTTGGGATTCCTGAGTCCCATCATTACCCTGCTATGTAGCAAACACTGTGCCAGCCATTAGCAAAGAGCTGTGCTTCATTCTCCATTCCAGTGCTGGAGGCTGGTTCAAAGAGAGGACAAAAGCTTGCTACTGCTAACCAGACATTCCTTAACTCAAGTGGTGCTGGTCTGTGCTGCAACTCGAAAGCCTGTCAACACCAGCACCACCAGCAACCCACAAAGGGATAAATACTATTACACACGAAAGCACTTGTTTTAAGGAAAAAGAAAAAAATAACCTACAAACAAATAAACAAACCATCAGATTGAAAAAGAATATAGGCATTGCTAGGATGGCATTCAGAGAGTAGGAAACGCCAGCATGAAATGGTCTTGGCAAACTTGATTCAGTATTACTGAGTGTAGACTTTTAATACTCTTTGATCATGGGATCTCCTGTGACCCCAGCACACACAGTTTTAGCTCTGATATACCTTAGCTTTTGCATTCCTGTGATTTTACTGAATTTAAAAAAGAATAATTAGCAAGCTGACACCTAGACAGGTCCTACTCTCGTGCCTGCAGCTGAAGGGGCTCCTCTGACACAGGAGCTGATGTGCACAGATGTGGAATGCATGAAGAAACGCAGTCAGTATGAAGCATACAGTCCCTGAGTATGTTTCACAGGACTTCATGTATTCACTCCCAAGTCCTACCGTGTATTTCAGTTGAGAAACACTGGGATGGCTCATGCCACCATCCCTTTCCAAAAATGCAGGAAATGACCGGAATAGTTACAGGATCCAAAGCACACCATAATTTAAAGTTGTCTTCTCCAAATAAAAACACATCGTCCTGCAGCAGACACAAATGCAAAAAGTAATTGTATATTGTAGTTTAATTTTGGCTTACACCAAGGTCTAGCTCATGCTTTCTGATAAAGACCATGAGATTTTACACTGAACTCAAGAAAGGAAAGTGCACACAAGCTCAGGGTTACATATAGTGTAGGAATACCAACTTCTTGGCAAAGCCATATTCATTTTTCTTCTTCCTTCTGTCTCCCAGTATTACTTTAAGAATTCTCTGCCACCAAAAGGTAAACAAACCTGATTAAAGAATACTCTTCCACTTCTGTGTTACAGTTATTGTCTGGAAGCAAACACAAGAGCACAGACTCAGAATAAACTTCAAACCTACCAGTCACACCAAACTTTGAGAAGTATGAGAAAGCTCACAGATTTTAGGGCACCAAGTCTAAGTGTGGAAGAGAGCTTCCAAATGCAAATGCAGCACCACTAGCACAGACCTGGATTTTGTTGTTTCTTTTTATAGATATATGAACCAATAGAGACCACACAAATATCCTCACACTGGTCCAATCTTACCAACTTTTGCAACAGTGCCACATACATATCTTAGGTCCAGCCAACGCTCCTAGTCCAGTTTGTCAACACAGTTCTATGTCTAGCTATAAAGTAAAGCAATAATTTTGACACCAACTCCTCAAATAACTTTTGTTGCTCTTTTTTTTAAATTGCATTTAGTACCAACTCCAAAAGAAAAAAAAAAGTAAATAAGCCATTCAGTTGAAACAAGAGGATGTCTGAAGTTCAACCGCTGAACAGAGGGTAAGCTTACAGGGAGATTTTTCCACTGACAAAGAATGCTGAAAGTGTCCTTAGTACTACATGCAAAAGCCCTTCTCTTTTTTATAGCATAAGTATGCATTTCATTTGTGAAAAGATAATTTCACTGCATAGGACGCATAGTCATTTCATGCTTTCACATTTGCACTTCCAAGGCTCAAAATCTGTCGTACAGTTACAGCAGAGCACACTTTGTACAAAAGGAGAGGAAAAGCAACAACTTGACCACTCAATACTTTTCTTTACATCTCACTTTGAAACAGCATGCCATTCTATGCTCTCCTCTTAGCTGGGGAAGTGAGCATGCTTGTGTTTGCAGCTCCTCCTCTTCCAAAGACGCACAGCTGCAGCTGTAGTAAACAACCACTAGTCAGGAGCTGAGAAGGTCAAAGTCTGGCTGCTGCATCCATTTCAGCTTCTCTAAAAATTGAAATTTCCATTTCACTCAATTTTTGTGTCACTTTGTAGTTACGTCAAGGTACAGCAAAACATAATCACCCTCCAACAAAATAAATCAAGATACAACACTTCAAAAGTCACAAGCAAAACACTCCAGTGAAAATAAACAATTCCTTAGCTTTATTAATACACAAACACCTCACAGTCTCTTGTTTCATTTGATTCAAACAAAGATTTGGTCAAAACCAACTTTATACTGACAAGACCTGCTACACAAGGCAGATGACACTTACTGAAGGAACAAGCAAGGAGGCTGGCCATCCTGAAAAGCAGCACCAGTGGCCACGCAAGCCTGACAGAAGCAATCCAGCAGCCTGAAGCATGGAGGCAACAGCATTACAACCCTGGGAAGGCTAAGAGGGCATCATCCACCCACTGATGAGGAAAGGCACTCACTTTCCATTTATGCCATGAACTACCCAACATCTGAACGACTGGACGCCCTTCTAGCACCAAAAGCTGCACTGAATTACACAGACCTTCTGGAACCCCATGCTGTATTAGACAACTCCCCAAATACCTGGGAGAGCATTCCCATCTTCCTTCCAAAACACGGTCTGCACTTCTATTTAATTATGGTGAGTACCATCACCCAGCACCTCAGTTTGGGTGGAGATGGTCACTACCAAGTGGTTCTGCAGCCCAAGCCTTGCACTGACCCTGCTCCACCATCTCCTGGGGGAAGAAGAGCTAGTTCTGATCCACCACACCTCACCCTGGTCTCTGCAGTAGAACTCCGCTTGAGCACCCCGACAGAAACAGCTGGCGGAGGATTTGGCAATCAGCCTGCCCTGGAATCTTCAAGTTCATTCTTAAAAGTCGTTAGACAGCCTTCTTGGGCTCTCAGGGGTCTTTCCAGCCAAAGCGTTTCTACAAGAGGTAGCCTGGAAATATTGCCACTAAGTATTACTAGGGAGAGAAAAACATTAAAGATACCTCATTTCCCATCCCCCCTCCTTCACTCACTGACACTGCCTCACTCCCAGAAGCACAAACCAAACAGTATCTCCCACATCCTAAACTCCTTCCCAGTCACCCATCAAATGCCCCACAGCACATCTCCTCCTCAAGAAGCCTCTTTTTCCGCCCACAACTGGGGGATAGATGAGAAAATACCATTATTTTTTTTTTCACAGTACCTCTGAACGGTATCGACTTCTCCGTGAACCAGGGGGGAAATAAAAAAAAGGGGGGGAAAGGGGGAAGGCTGTGTGAATCCACCTTGTAAAGCTGTCGGAATCCTAATGAGGAGGTCTGCCTGAAGGAAGGTGCCCCCCCCACACACCCCGTTCCAGGTACCAGACACAGCAAAAGAAAGGAAGGAGAAAGGAATAACAACAGGAAAAAAAGAAAACAGCCAGAAATCCTAAGGCGGATGCTCCCTCCCAGTGCTGCTCTGGAGGCAGCGGGTGGGGGGGCTGGCCTGGGCAGGGGTGCGCATGGGTGCTGCTCCAGCCGTGGAGGGGGTGATGTCATCCCACCAAGCTCCAGCGCCGGCACCTGCCGGCAGCATAGCGGCAGCAGCTCCGGCCGGCTGCCAAAGCCTCGGGCAGGGGGAGCAGCAAGTAATAATGAAAAGCCCTAAAAATACTAAATAATCCTAACACAAAACCGCCGCACGCAGCGCTCCCTTGGCTCCCCGCGGCCACTTGGTGACGTTGGGTGACACGCCAGGCTGCAGTCAGCGGTTTCAAGTTGATTACGTCCCATTAGAGAGATATTCCCCCTCCCCCCCGCACGAACCATATACTGAAACACAAGAAATCAGTAGACCGGGTTTGTGCAGCCTTACGTCATTAATAAAACGCCTCTATCGCCCCATCTGTGACCTATTCAGCACAGTTACTAATCCAGCACTAAGACCACTTCGCTGTTCCCGTGCATTTCGGAGTTGCAGACCAACCAGAAAGCAGAAAATGGAGCCCTTATGCCAGCGCTACATAAAGCAACCCCGCAAAGTTGCCGCGGACATCTACCTGCCGAGAGCGAGGCAGCAAGGGGACAGCGGGGGGAACACCACGGGAGAGGCAGATCACCATTTCTTTCACGGTGGAGAATTAAAACAATAAACCGGTTCACTCACTTATGCAGGGGGACTGCCGAAAGCTTGCAGGATTTTACAAGCCCGACAAAACCCCCGTGCAAGTGAACTTCTCTTCACTGCCTCCCTAAGAAACTGCTCGTACCTGCTCCCTAAGCGTGTAAAACATCTTATTTTCCATGCCAGGATCTGAAAAAAACCCACTGTCTGGAGCGGAGCATCACACCCCTGCAAACCATGGCGGGGGGGGGGGGGGGGGGAAC
>NDXB01005163.1:37186-47602 GCA_002631895.1 Agapornis roseicollis
CCCCCTCCGGTACTGCTGCCTCCAGGGCACCGGGAAGCATTGAGGGGAGGGGAGGGATGGGATGGGAGGAGGGATGGAGGGCGGGAGGGCACCGCCGTTAACCCCCGACTGCGCTGGGGGGAAGAAGGGGGAGAAAGAGGAATTGGATAGACGGCATGCGTTATGCCCCCCGCTTTTCTTTGGAATTATTTAACTTCTATATCGGAACGATTTGGTTGGTTTGGGTTTTTTTTGTAAAATATAAACCTGATTGGGACAGCAGTAAAAAACCTACAAGTTATCCGTTTATTCCGGTAATAAAGGGAATCGACACAGACCTGAGCAGAAGCGGCAGAGCAGGAGAAACTGTTTCCTTCCCCTGACACAGGGTCCCCGCTCGCTCTGTCTGTCTGTCCGCCCGCCCCGCTCTCCCCGGGCAGTACCACACGGACGCTCGCTCAGAGCACACCGGCGGACGCAGCCGCCGTCCCCGGGTAATGAATGGGGGCAGCCCAGAGAGCCGCGGCTCTCACCGCCGACTTACCCGCGTCACATGATGAGCCGGGGCCAGGCTGGGCCGGGGGTGGGGGCTCCCGGCGCCGCCTCTCCTCGCCTCGCCTCACGGTGGTGCCTCCGCCGAGACACCCCACCAGCCGCTTCAGACAAAGGGCCCGGTCCGGACCGGCCTCCCCCTCCCCAGCTCCCGGCCCCTGCTCCGGCCGCGACGGGCGCCGGTGGCGTCGCTGGCATGCGGCGCGTCCCCGCCCCCACCGGCAGCCGGGCGGAGGGAGGGAGGGAGGGGAGGGGCCGCGCCCCCGGCACCCGGTGCACCGCCCGCCCTGCCCGGCCCCGCCCCGCCCCGGGGGGGTGGGGACGGGAGCGCCGGGCCGCACCGCCCCCCGCCCGGACACGGCCCCGGGCCCGCCCGGCAGCGGAGCGCCGCTGGGAGGGGCCGGGCGGGGCCGGCTGCGGGGGCGCCGGGGCGCCGAGGGGAGGCCCGGCGGGGAGAGCGCCGAGGGCAGGCGGGGCCCGGCAGGGCAGGGCAGGGCGGGGCGGGGCGGAGCCGGGCCGAGCGGAGGGGTGGGGCAGGTTAACAGCGGGTGGGACGGGAGGGAAACCGGAGAGCGGGGGATAATGGGGATGGTGAGGGGGGCCTCGGGGGACAAGGCGGTGGCGGCGCTGAGGGGCGCCCCTCAGGGACATGGCGGTAGCGGCGCTGAGGGGTGCCCCTGGGGGACAAGGCGGTAGCGGCGCTGAGGAGCGCCCCGAGGGGACGACGAACGGAGCGGGCGATGTGGAGGCTGAGGGGAGCTGCGGGGCAGGGCACACGGAAGGTTGAGGCACGGAGCAGGCGGGGCGCGGCGGATTGCGGCTGGCCCGGCCCGCCCGGCTGCCTGGAAGGCTCGCAGGGGCTGGATCAGCAAACCTGGCTTTTTGTGGTTGGTTTGTTGTTCACGGAGGCACAGTAGTAAAGGCGTTATAACAACGTACAGAGACTCCGAAATCTTAAAGTTTGCTTAAAACCTAAACTGTTCTATTACATTGGTGTTTTGAAAGATCTTAGTAACAAAAACATAATTCTTGAGAATCAGTGTTTAAACTTGACGCAGATTTCTTTCAAAAGCGTTCTTGCACGTACGTGTTTACACAGTGAAATACTTCTTGGAAAGATCCTGGCCTGCACCTGACCAGTGCCAAGGCTACTAGTCTGGCCTGTCAGGTTACCTAGGGATTCCCTTGCATCCGAAAGCCTTTTGTTAATGTAAAGCTGATGTGCCTGTTTTCTGCCGCCTCCTCTATGGTTCGTGTTGCCTGAAGCAAACACTCTGTGGCCAGAGTGCAGGTGAGCTTTGGCCAGGCCAGACTGCTAAGATGGACAATGTCTGGAGGGACAGGGTTCAGTTTAAGGAAGCTTAATAGCCTGGTGAATAGTAAGGGTGCTATGCTGGACACCGTGGTCAGAGCAGGTAGGAAATGGCGAGTTCTTACTGAATCCCCACCCCTGCTCTTCCTCAGATTCAGGCTCAGCTCAGCAGTTCCAGAGGTGCCCACTCATAACAATAATTTGGTAAATAAAATGCAAAAAGAGGGATCCCTTGTCTAGTGGGTTGGCCTGTCATGTGAGTGTGTTTGTAAAAGCCTGTGTAGCTTGTCTGTTTACACAGAAAGCCAGGCTGAGCTCGGGTAAATAATTACTGCTAAAACACCATTACTTTCATTAAATACAAACTAATGTTTGCTGCTGTACACAGTATTTACCGAGGAAGCCAGAGGAACCAGAACCAATGTTTGCTCCCTTAGAGGATTTCATGCCAACTGCCTGAAATACATCCCTGCATCTCTTGGTGTGTTCTCCCTGCTGCCTTTCAGCATAAACTGTCTAGGTAACAACCTGCTCACTATTTGTCTTACCTCTGGTTCCACGAAGTTAAAAAAAAAAAAAAGGCGGAATACCAAGTAAGAAATGTTAAAATGGTTATAAACAGAAATCTGCTTCGCAGTCTATATAAATATATGTCTCCAGAAGCTATAAAGGGGATTGGATACGATTTAGTATTATAATGTTGCCTCTAGTGTAAACATTTCCTTTGGAGAAAAGTGAGCACCAAGTTAAAATACAGTTTAGTGACTCAAGCAATTTATTTCCTTATATTATTACTTCAGATACAGAGCCAGTTCCAGCAACTCACCCTGAGTTACATCTGTGATTCATTAGATTTCAGGAGATTTTACCCAAGTCAAAAGTTAAGGTTGTAACACTTGTTTTAAAAGATAAAATACGTAAGCCTGCAAGGGAAAAAGGCTACCATAGAACACCACTGGAAACATTCCCTGGACAGATGCATAGCTTATATTCAGATTTATCAATAAAAAAGCCATAAGTATTAACATTCAGCCTTCTTAACCACTGAAAACATGGAGCAGTCCCAGCACTGAGTGTTCTGCAGAGGAAAACTGGTTTCTACCTACTGAGGTTAAAGGATTAATGAATACTTGGCACATGAAAAATGAATAGTGATAGCAGGAAGAAGATTGCATGTAGATGGTGCGATAAGGTGAGGAACAGAGAAACATCATGTTATATGTGTTTCCATGCCCTGAGAAGCAAATGAAGCTCATTTCCATTGAATTTCAGATAACATATTTAAAAAACATCGATATTTATTTTGTCATACTTAGAAATATTTTCTTCATTTATCTAATATATCTGAGGATATCATCTCAAAGAGGGCTTGGCTGACTGGCATTTGGTGATAAAATTTGTTCTCTGTGAGCTTCATTATGTGCTATGTTGGCTATTTACATGGTCTATTGCTTGCTGCTAAGAACTATTACCCATATGCATGAATTTGCGGCGCAGTATCTAAAGTAAAAAATATGTAGCTGCATTTGCAGGAGAAATGTATTACAAGATTATATATCAATAGATTGATACAGAAGTAGGGATATTACACATTAGTGTTTGATATATATCACAGATTTATAGAGAAACGTAGTTCTCAATCACATGCTTTTATGGAAAACCTGTCCTACTAAATCACCATCTTGGCTCGCTCCATACACCTGACCCCTCTGTTTCTATTCTCATCTGGCTTAACAAAGCTGAGTGTACATTGTCTATTTGAAAATGTACTGGCTTACAATTTAACACAGAGACATTTTGAAAACATTTGGTATTCCTAAAGATTTAGAAAGCTTTCTTTTTAGTTTTTCCTTGAGAAAAACACTTTAATCACATTTCCTGTTAAATGAGCAAGACTTTCAGCATGCCGTGTTTTCAGAAACACAGTCTTAAATTTTGAAACAGGAACCTAACAGTGTATTGCCAAACACAATTCTAAAAATAGAAAACCCATACTTTTGGAAGCCAGGAGAACAAATCAGCCCACAGAACATTTTTGGTTATTTAACTTTTTCATAAGCTCGACAATTGTGTTTACATGCGTATTTTAGACTTCTTCCCTAATCCTTTGCTTTTGCCCTAATGCTAACAGAGCGGTACTACTAACTTGCTTGTATCAAGTCTTATCACTCAGAGTCACAGATGCCTCTCTCCAGTCTTCTTGGAGGTGTTCTTCTCATGATGGAGTTTTCCCAAACTTACCAAAAGGAAGGTCCTATAAAATTTACTCATAGTTCCTCAGCCTCTGACCTCTCCTGTGTCTGTCCTCCACTGATACAGAATTTTCTTCACCGTTCTTCCCCAGTATCTGTTGTCCTGTTTGCATTTTGTCTTAAATCCTCGTCCAGCACCAGACAATACTCGTGAAAGCAATTTAGTGCCTTCTACCTTTAACTTTTGCATGTCTTTTTCTTTTTTTTCTTATTTAATAATAATTAATCAATCACTTTTCAAAATGGGGAATGGCATCACCAGCAGAGAGCACACTGGAACCTCAGAGCAAAAGAAAACAGAAAATCAATAGCATATTTTAAAAATGCAAGCCTGAAACACAAAAATACATCTGAAATTAATCAGTGATGTGCTGAATATCAGAAGATTGTCATTGAAATTAACACCAGTTATAAAATATCACTCATAAGTTATCTATTGTTTATTCAATTTCAGCTTGTATTCAGTTTTCTAACTCAAATAAACTTAAAGTCAACCTCACTACCCAAACAAAAAACTAAATGCATTTTCTATTTGGGATGCATGGTTAGACAAAAGCTTTAACAAATTACATGATATATTTTAGAAGACAGACTGTGTTCATTTGCTAAACTTAGGGAAACCTTTGGGTTGACAGATAATCAGTTCAAATACCTGCAGTTGAGGGATTGTGTTAGCCGTTCCTTTCATAAGCCTTGCCTTTGGATACAGGCAAATAAACGAGTTTTCTTTGCCAAGGAATTGACCACATCAGCAGATACAGCCTTTTGGGTATGGTTGCTATCTTGCAATCCAGCCTGTGATCATCTGCCAAGCACTTCCTCCGCTCCTTCTCCACTCCAACTGCTGTTAAGCTCAACATAAAAACGTGGGCCTGGCCCCTTTATCCAACAGCTGCCATTAAGTATGAGGTTGCAGACTTTTTGGGGGGCAGGGATGTCAGCTTCTGTTTCTTTGAATCTACTTCTAAAGTGTTTCAACATGCATGGCACTCTGCCATCAAACACTAGGGTTTATAGCCAACTTCTAGGTGGCCATTAACCAAAATGGTCAATCTAAAACATGGAAGTACAACTAACAAGCAACACTATGCTATTTTATGTGACTCACTCAAACATCAGCAGTAATACTCCTTGGGTATGAACATCAGAGCTTTTGTACACCACATTCATACTTTTCTATACTGTGTATAAACCAGTTGTTCATTTTTAGACAGACTATCAGGAAATCATCTTCCCTTCAGCCCACTCTCCTTAAAAAATCCCTAAGAAAAACAACCTAGCTCAATGCATTAGTGGCAGTGTTAGTGTACACACTAACTAAGTGGAGAATAGTTCAGTTGTGCTGCACAAAAGAGGAAAATTATAATCTGATATAATAGGTGAATGTTTTTCTCCAGGGACTGAGGTCAAAATACTCAATTTGCCAGATTTAGACTAGCAATGTTGCCAAGACACATATTCTAGGAAAGTGGGGCCACACAGTATTAATGCTTCACTCCCTTGATCTGAAAGCTCTGTGCCCTTTCTATTACCTTGGATTGAGACCATGCACTGGTTTTTCTTAATTTTAAATTTGCCTTCTTTCAGCAAGAGTTCTTAAAGGGTTGTGGTCTTATTTAAAAGGCAGAAGAATCAGATATTAGCAAAAGATGGTAGGGAATAGGAATCATTGAGGAACGTGTTTTGGGAAAGAAGGGGCTTTGGGTTTTTACAATGTTTGGCTAATGCTTTTTGTAAGAAAAAGAAAAGGAGAAAAGCACTTCCTGGTTATGGACAGTGTATCAGTTTGATGCCCAGGAACAGAATAGGTTGATCTGGATTCTCATTTCAAAACTCTGTAGTTTATAGCTGTATTTATGGACCTAAATCCTAAATTCATCACCCTGAGAAAATTTCTTACATTGGTTTAAGCTCCGTGTTCAATTCCATTATCTCGGCTCCTCATATTGTGGTGTTCGGTGGTTTTGGAGGGGAAAAAAAAAAAAAAGAAGGGATCCCTTAAAGAGTGCTCTATAAAGAGGTGTGCTGTATTCTCATAGGAACATAAAGCTACTCCATCTCTGCTGGTAATGTAGAGACATGGTGAGGGACAAGCTTTCCAAATTTTCCCTGTAACTTCCACTGTCTCATGGTCTCCGTGGTTTATGGTTATTTTGCCCTCCACTGTGTCTTTGTAAAATTGGTGATAACTGATTTGTTCCCTGTGCAGGGGTTTCATAGGCTACAAAAGAAAATCTGCACATGAAAGACCTGGAGGAGCAGTTTCAAAGCCAGAAGAATGGCTTCAGAAATGTCAGCGTTTCTGCATTGGGACTGAGAAGAGTTCTGCAAGCATGTTAGCAAAGGAACATGTTCAGCTGGGCATGGATGTGATTTTGTACCTAGTAGGCAGCCAAAAAACACCTGGGGTGTCTTCTCTGCATATATTATCATAGCAGTCTTTCATACTTTTCCTTGACAGGTTTTAGGTATATCAAATATTTTCAACAAATTCTGGTTGTTTTTTTTCCCCAGTTGTTTTTATTTCAGCCAAGTTCATTGTTATCCATGGAGGTGTTAAATAAATTATAACGGTATCAATCTCCAAATAAATAAGCACTTTGATGCTTTTTCTTTACTCAGACAACATTCCTCCTTTCCCATCTTCCACCCTGTCTTACAGATGCTTTCCTGTGTTACTAAAGCACTCACCATGATAACTTCTGTTTTGATTTCAGGGCCATGCAATTTAGCTTTCCTGGTACCAGAATCCCTGGATTCAAAACATACCTACCCAGTCACAAGAATGGAAAAGATTCAGGATCAGATTGGAAAAGGGACACATTTGAAATGGTTCTTTTCAACACTTCTGTTATTTCATTAGGTTGGCTTGAAATGGCTGAGTTTGCACCTGTGCGCCATGGACATTGCCATGGTCATGATGATTTTCAGATTGTATGTATTCTGGATGTGAAAGGTTGATGGTTCACAAGCATTAAGATGCTTCATCTGGACTTAGTTGTACATACCACATTTCAGATGAGTAAATTATCTTTTTTCAATGTGTTAGAGTTGGTTTTGTAATGGAGAATTTGACAGATTATTAACCATAGTTGTGCCACTGAGTATCGCTCTAACAGATGAAAAACTTAATCATCGTATTGTAGCAATTGCTTACTTAATGTCTGGGCTTGTTTTTGTGGTTTGGGGATTTTTTTTAACTGAGAGAATGAATTCATTTGAGTGACTGCGAAGCTCAAATACCACTTATCAATTCTATTTCTAATGACAACTGATGGTATGATTTTTACAAATGATTGAGCACTTGGCAAACGCTAACCACAGAAATCAAATGAGCTCAAAGAAACTCCAGTCTGCCCCATTGTCACTACTGAACTGACAGATGGGAAAAAGAGGAGGAGATTGTGATGCTCTCCCAGAAGCCCAGGGGCACACCACAACATGACTACTGAAGAGTCTTGAAAGACCATAAGTAAGAGAGGAGCAGTCTTCAAATGGCAGACATCACCTCTATTTTGCTTTAAAAGTTGCCCTTTCTAGCACAGCCCCCCGAAATGGGCTGGCCATATTCTCTGCAGAGCAGCCAGCACCAGCACAGTGAAGGTAAAACTGCATTTCCACAAAGGAAGGAGGAACTGGAGCCAGGCTGCCTACTCCAGCAGCTGCTGGCGGAGCAGGAGGGCAGGGCTACCATTACAGCTGCCCCAAGCAGGTGGCCCAGATGCCAGCATCTGCTGCTGTGCTGGCCATCATCACCTGCCTGGGCACCATCAGCATGGTCAGGGCACTTTGCTACCTGGCCATCTGCTGCTGTGAACAGTTGCTGGCTCTGCCGGAGACTAAGAGCAGGGAGAATCCCCCAGTATGTGGAAAAGCCTATAAGTCCCAGAATATAAACTGAGAAATGGGCAGTGGCAGTCTGTTGAGATCAGATCGCTCAGCCTTGTCTTGCCTTATCTATCTTTTCTATCTTTTTTTTCCCCTCAATTAGTTCAGTGTGTCTCCTCTGATTTTGTAAAAAGTGACTCCAGAAGTTAAAAGTACCAAACTTCAGTAGCTTCACCCATATGTGCTGCGCGCCTCAGGCTAGACAGCACATATTGGTAGCCAGACTGAGAAGAACATTTACCACATTACCTCTTAAAAATTCACTTTATTTTTCTTGTTGAGCTGGCTCCCATCCAATGTGACACTCCAGCGTGAGCCATGCAGTGACAGCAACAGCCTCCATGGAAACACACCGGAGCATGAGGCCAGTCATGGGGTAGACAGAAAAAGCAGTTGTGTCTTTTTCCTTAGTTTGACAGGGCTTTTTTCATCTGAACAAGCTTTCTTTTCATTTTTAAAGCATTATTAGGAGCGCCCCTGCTATGTCACCATGTCTTTGGTAAGTCTCTTGTAGTAATCCAAAGTTACACTGAACCTGGAAACTATGGGCTAATTGCAAAGCATCACCATGTCACAGCCCCAGAATTAAGAACCTCTACTCTTTTTCATGAGCTGGACCCAGGAGAGGAACCTGCCTCTGCAAACGATACACTAATAAATGCCAGCTGTGGTGGGTGGAGGTTTGAAAGTGCTCTGCAAAGGGAGTGAATCTCATGGAAAGTGCTCTGGTGGCAGCCTCGGCACTGCTGTGCCAAAGGTGCTGCAGACTGAATGTCTCTTTTCAGCAAAAGGGAGGTAGCAGAGGGAAACAGCATCCCAGAAATCTCCTCAGCATCTTTCAGAATTTTCCATACCCTCACTTTGCCCAGGAACAGGTTTATTGGGACAAGGGTGAGTGGAGGGGAGATAATAAACAGGCTACTCTCCCAGTAGAGTGACTGGGGAGAGTTCAATGGTCAGGATGCTCTGAGGAAGAAATCCCTTATCATCATGTCTGTCATGGCACGTGCCTCTCCATCATACTGAAAACTCTCTCCCCCATCTAATAACAGCATGCAAAGTCGCCTAATGCCATTATGGTATAATCAATGATACAGTTTTCCCTTATTTTTCTGAAATTGTCCTTTTTTCTGCCTGGACTGCCTTGGAGTGAATCTCTCAGCCTGACTATCCACTGCTCCACACAGACAGCGAGGCAGGTAGCTGTTTGGCATTGTTCCAACTGTTTGAGCATTTCACAGATGACAGGTTAAATCCAGGAAAAATTGTGAGCTTACAGGCTAGCTGCTACTGTGCTTAATTTCTGGCTATACATCCACAGACAACACGACAATCCTGAGTTCCCCTGTACATCACTTGCAGGCTTCTACTGCTGAATTCATACCATGCAGTGTGAAATACCCATTTTGTATATGTCACAGGGAGAACCAGAGGCCTGGGATTCACCACAGCCAGAGTACTGTGCTGGAAGCCTCTTAACTAACCAAGAAGAGCCACCGAAACCAGTTACGTAGGTGAGTTTCCCCATCTCAGTGCCTAAGGAGCCTAAAGATGGGCTGCAAAGCAGTAGCTTTATGAAGCTGGGAATCACAGCCTGGTACTGTCTCAAGCTGAGCACCTCAACCATCTTTTCCAAGGGATGAATCAGCTCTCACTTTCTTTTTCTAAATGATGCATCAGTACCCTGACAATCATGTATATATGATGTGTAATAATAAGCAGTAATCACATTTTAATGCATAATAAATATACTATTATTATTAATAATAATAATACACAGAAGGCACCTATGTCATGTATGTTTCTCATCTCCCACACCACTCATAGAATCAGAATCATAGAATAGTTTAGGGTTGGAAAGGACCTTAAGATCATCTAGTTCCGACCACACTGCCATAAGCAGGGACACTTCACACTAAACCATGTCACCCAAGGCTTCATCCAACCTGGCCTTGAACACTGCCAGGGATGGAGCACTCACAGCGTTCCTGGGCAACCCATTCCAGTGCCTCACCACCCTCACAGGAAAGAATTTCTTCCTTAGATCCAAACTAAACCTCCCTGTTTAAGTTTGAACCCGTTACCCCTTGTCCTGTCAATACAGTCCCTAAGGAAGAGTGCCTCCCCAGCATCCCTATAGGCACCCTTCAGATACTGGAAGGCTGCTATAAGGTCTCCAAGCAGCCTTCTCTTCTCCAGGCTGAACAGACCCAACTCTCTCAGCCTGTCTTCATATGGGAGATGCTCCAGTCCCCTGATCATCCTTGTGGCCCTCCTCTGCACTTGTTCCAACAGCTCCATGTCCTTTTTATGTTGAGGACACCAGAACTGCACACAATGCTCCAGGTTTGGTCTCATGAGAGCAGAGTTGAGGGGCAGGATCACCTCCTTGGACCTGCTGGTCATGCTCCTTTTGATGCAGCCCAGGATACG
>NDXB01005165.1:3347-24593 GCA_002631895.1 Agapornis roseicollis
CCCCCCCCCCCATTGCATCATTTACACCTAAATGAACTAAATCACAGTTATCTCATTTCCTTAAATCTCATATTTTGCATGCTGCTTACTTAAAATTATAAGACTAGAGAACCGAATTAGGTTGACTTTTAAAGGAAATCATTAGCTAGCTATCACTGAGTACTCTAATCTCAAGCCAGTATACGTGTAAATGCACTCAGGTAACATGTCAAAATTTTTTCCCTCATTCAGTTTTTAGGCTTAAGTTAGGATATAAGGGGGAAAAGAGACATGAGAAAGGTATTTTCAACTGGTTTTACTTCATCTAATGTGCCTTTTTCTTTACCATCTCCCAGAAGATCAATTTGTAGTCAAAATTTTTATTTTCCAGAAGTTAACAGGATTTCGGATTTTGCAGTATTTTGACTGCAAAATATGTATTTTTTGTACACTAAACACTTCTCACCCAAGGCAAAGAAGGAAATAATCCTTACAGCACACTTTTCTCCAGTCAGCCACAGCATTTTTATGCAAATCTCTGCTTGAATATGGGCTAGAGACAAGTCTGGTTTGACTCCATATCCCAAGTGAATCAGGAGCTCAGAAGAGCACCTCTTTTATTTATCTCCTTACTTGGTACTAAACTAACATTGGAAAGTAAATATAAATGAGATTAAATATTTGTCTCATGTGATTATTTCTGTTTAGTAAAAAGCCCAGCTAAGAGTGTGGGAGTTTAAGTACATTGCCTGTCCTTCTAGATAACTATAATTCATGTTGAGACAGGTAGTAAGTATAAACAAGCTAGTAATCATCCCTTTTTCTGTTCTGTGACTGCCAGCATGTCTGTTTCTGATGGACTTCTGCCGTGCATTACCCAAAGTCTTCTGACATGTGTCAGTTGTGCTGATGGGCTGCTGTCACACAGGCTCTTGTTGGGTGAAGTCTGTGAGCTGGAGTTGTGTAAGATGGCTGCAACTTTAAGAAGACATTTCCCAGGATAATTTCAAGTGCTGAATGTTGCATCTAGTAAAAAAGGGTTAGAACATTTATTTCCTGTGCATATTTCTTCAAGAAATCTCTCTGGGATCCAAGTTCTTTCTGCCTTTCTGCTATAGGCTTCCCAAGGGAAAGGATTAAGGGCTGATGTTGCCTGTTTTCCAATCTTTTGCTCACAGAATGGTCAGTCCTAGTTTCTTTCCCCGATGGAGGAGATGAAGCATGGAGCAAATTTGAAACCACCAGGGTGCAGCAGCAGAGAAGTGCTTCTCAGATTTAGGAAAGGGCTGTATGACAAGTACAATTTTTATGGTTAAAACCCTGACCTGGTGTCAAAACACTAGAGCCTGAAAAGACTGTGACTAATAGCTCCTTAAGGGAATAGGGTCTTTCCTTAAGAGACAAGTTGAGTGTAGTAGCATGGCTGTCCTGCTGAGGCTGGACCAGGGCCTTGGCCCTTGCATGGGCCTGGCTTGGGGGGGTCATGGTGGAGCCAGGCAGGACTGTAGGGAGCTGGAGACCAGATGGGGCAGGGGCTGACAGCCCTGGGGGCTGACATGGTATCCATGTGGGTGTCCTCAGCAAATGGATGGACATGTTGGGCATTTTCGTGTTATGACTATGAATTGTATCTGGCATGCCTGTATAAAAACCTCTGGGTTCTTTACCTGTCCCTGTATGAGGGATCAGTAAAGAGTAAATTTACTAGCATCTAATTAGTGCCACAGTGGGAATCGGATAATTTCTAATGGAGAGATAGTGACCATCAAAAAGTGCCTAAAAATTCATTAAGAGGCTTAGGAAGCTGTGTGAATTCCACAGTAAGGATGTTTTGCAAAGTGTTTAGTGATGCCTCAGTTTTGGTGTGGGGAATTTTTTTGGTTGGTTGTTTTTGTTGTGGTTTTGTGGTTTGGTTTTTTTGTTGTTTGTTTGCTTGGTTTGGTTTTTTGTTCAGATGGCTCTCAATTTCAATCAGAGCGGAGTTAGGTTGAAGTTGCTTTGGGAAATATTAGTCCTAAAAGATTTGAGAAGTTTTGGTGTCCTCGGTTTTCCACCTCATACTGATCTTCTGACATCCAGAATTTTCAGAAGAAATTGGCTTTATGGCTCTTTAGTCTGCAGTCAGTCATCCCTAAAATTTCCCTTAATTGTAGTAGTAAGTGAGTAGAAATTTGGAAAGTTGCCTTACTGACTTTCTTTTCCACATAGCTGTTAAGACAATCTTTATTTTCTGTCTGGAAGCACAGCGGGGCTTATTTCAATTAGTGTTGTAGTTCTGAAGGAAGCTCTGAGGAAC
The DNA here is from genome assembly GCA_002631895.1 of Agapornis roseicollis. Lineage (NCBI taxonomy): Eukaryota > Metazoa > Chordata > Aves > Psittaciformes > Psittacidae > Agapornis > Agapornis roseicollis. Next base: position 5,623 of record NDXB01005165.1, read on the forward strand.
TGTGGAGATTTGTGATACACTGTCTCCTTGAAAGACAAGTCCAGGAATTTGCTAGGATATTTATATGAGAAAAAGATATATGCTACATACGGAGTTTATGGCATCTAGAAATGATAGTGAAAATTTTTAAAATTAAATTAAGAGAATCTGTATATTAGCAATCTCTGAGATCCAGCCTGCAATAAATACAAAAGTTAGGCTTTGAAGGGGCTTTAATTAATTATCTAATTAAGGCAATTTTTTTTGGTGTATCGCCTGCTCTTCACAGTATGCCTTATTTGTGTATTGTTCGAGTATCTTCAGCTAGCCATTTCTTCAGGACTCCTTTTGTCACTAGTGAGGTCTGGACCTTATGCCAGTTTATAATGTGTTCTGGGCAGACATCAGTGGACACAGACAGAGGGAAGCAGTGTTTCCACAGGAGGAAGTTATCCAGTGAAGGGTGTTGCATAGCTGAAGAGACTGACGCTTTGCCTCTGAAGACTGTCAGGGCCTTTGCACAAGGGGTATCTTTGCGTTAGGATACTTTTTGAAAATGTCAGACTCACAGGGCTAGTGTCTACCTCAGCAACACAAAATGTTGACTGGCATTTTTAGTAACATTTTATCCCTGTACTTGTACCTCTGGATATTTGAGCCAGGTAATAATACTGCCAAATTATCATTAGTACTGAGAAAACCTAATCACCATTTAAATGGAAAAAGTATGGTGAGTAAATGAGGGATATGAAGTTTGTTATTTCACTTCACAAATCAGTAACTCTTGGGAAATTTTCATTTTAATATGCTGTTTGTTTTAACATAATGACTAAAAGGCTAAGATCACATATATCCTGTGGATAATGTAAACAAGCATTTCTTTCAGACTCTTTTATTATCTGAACACAGGCTCATATGCTGTAAGGTTTATTTATTTAACTACTTACACACTTATTTGCAAGCACTTTCATATTTGTCATCCAACTGCCCTTTCCTCTTCTGTCTGTACTCTTAATTCCCACTGAAAATATTTTATAATGGTGGTGGTGCGTGTTAAAGAGTTGTTTCAATATAGAGAAAAGAAGTGGTAGAATATGACCTTACCCTTTAGCACTGTGTTTTATAGAAACCTGTATTTTCTCTGGACATATGTTATTTATTACATCATTAGGTTTACATCAAAACCTCAGTGATTGTGCTCTGGTGTTAGGAAATAAATCAGGCCTTGAATATCAGAGGTGCTTTTTATGACATGCATGAGATGATTTTACTTTAACTCTGCTATTTTGCCAATGGCTATTTCAGTGATGTTAAAGACTTTAGAGAAAGCATACACTATATCCTTTCCAATTCCAGACAAGAACCTGTTTTTTACATTTTCCCACCTTTTTCCCCTTTGTATATTACTGCTACTGGGTAGAATTACAGTGGCTTATTAATTCTGGGAAGAGTGGGGATTGTATTAATTCAGACAATATCTTCCATATTTGAAAATAGATAGATAAATATCTAGGTAAATAAATGAAGCTAAAAGATTATCTGGAGCAGTGGCAGATTAATTTAGCATAGAGACTGGGATCAAATATTTTTACTTGTCTTAGTGGTCTTCATTAGGCAATTAGAACATCCTGCTGTGAAAGACTGGCATGCTTTGGCTCCGCCACTGCTATAAACATGCTAGTGCCTCAGTTGTGAATTGCTTGGCACACAGATGAATGTTTGTCACGGTCACTGGGAGACAGATGTCACAGCCTAGTGAAGGTCTGCTTATCATTCATGTGGTCACTTCTATTACCTCTGCTTGGTCTGTGCTGACCTGCTATTAGCGGCTCTAATTTAGTTTCCCCACCAGTGTCATGGGTTATTTCTTCCATTATTTTAGAGATATAATTTACAAAGTAAACTCCATCACTTGAAAGAAAAAATTTTTCATGACATGAAGAACAAGTTCTTTTTGAAGATTAACATGGTGGTAGTGTTTTATCTTGGTCATCTCTATGGCATGAAGCTTAAATGTCAGTGAATAGCAATATATTCATATGTTGGTGTTATTTCCAAAAGAAATGAAATAATATATGTTTCCTCTTTTCAGGTATACTACAACGTCTAAAAATGATTTTGTGCACAGGTTTATGATAGGTTACAGTTTTGTTGCAGCTGTTAATAAGCTTCTGTGGAGTAGAGCCTGGACTCACATTGAAAAGACTGGCACATAATTATGGCAGTGACCATGTTAGGCAAATACGTTAGCACTTATATCCTAGATTTCCCACATATTATTAATTCCAAATATCAAAAAACTGCGATGAAACAATCCTAAATATCTGAATATTAATTTCATGTCATTAATATAATGATATGAATTTCCTAGAATAAAAACCCTGGTAGTGACTTGTTGATTTTTCAGATTGTTAAAATTTGAATGCATTCACCTCCTGAAAAAGGGCAAACTTTGACTGTCTTTAAAAAGAAATTATTATTTCCTTACATAATCATGAGTGCAACTACCAGAGCGTAATATAATTTTATGTGTTAGTGAAATAGTCTTAACTGTTTGCCAGAGGCTTATTTTCCTGTGTGGCTAAGAACATTCTCCAGGAAAATATTTGGCAGCCAGCTTTTTCAAGAATGCTAACCTGAATTAATTTCTCCTTCCTCTGGGAATTGCTACACCTTTACATCCTCCTGTTTGAAGATGCAACCAAGGCCCATGAAAACATGGCTTGGTCACTGAAAGGGAGTGGGCAGGGCTTTCCTGGTCCAAGCAGAGAATGAATGAAGGTAAGAATGGAGAGAAACCTGTTTGCTAAGTTCTTCAAGGGCTACACGACTTTGGGGTCAACAGAGACAGCAAAGGGGAAGCTCACCTGTGAAAAGTTTAATTTTGAAGGAGAAGGGATAGTATGGATAGGTAGATGTGAAGCTGGAATGGAATCTATGACAGATCACTTGGTAACTGACCACAGTTTCAGTTGAATCAGACCAAACTTTCCAAAGCAGAGTGGAACTGCCTGTAAGGAATGAATTACATGATCTTGTACTGGAATGCCTTCACCCACTCTCTGCCAGTCCACCTCACATCAGTTTTATAAAACAGAGAAACAGAGGCTGCAGTGAAGAAGCCCAGGTTTTCTTATTTCTGAATTATAATTCCGTGAGACATTCATGTATATTTTATACTCACACATATTCAAGTATGTACGTATACACAAGTATATATTTAAGTATATACAATGTGTGTGTGAGTGTGTATGGGTTGTATTTGTTTGCTTTAAAGAAAGGTAGATCATTATTGACTTTTCAGATTCTGACTGGCAATAAACTTACACATATATATAACATCTGTGAAGAGTTCACTGGGAGTATTTGTCATTGAAACTGTTGACTGGAAAAGTAGGTCATGTTGCTATCTCCATTCACATGAAACTCAGAATCAGGTTTTCTCTATGAAGACTCGGCATTACTAATTTATAATTTACTCTCTGCAACTGCTCTACATTATTCAGTTATGTCCTGGGTTCAGCAGTTGCAGTCAGTTTTTCTCCTCCTTAGTAGCTGGTGTTTTGCCTTAGCCCGGGAACAAGGCTGATAAGGCTGATGTTTTCGGTTGTTGCTGAGTGATGTTTGCCCTGACCAAGGACTTTGTGAGCCTCATGCTCTGCTGGGGAGAGGGTGGGCCGGGAGGAGGGAGGGACAGAACCCAAACTGACCAAAGAGGTATTCCATTCCATAGCACGTCATGCCCGGGGGGTAACTGGGAGTTACCCGCAAGGAGAGGGAACTTCCTGGTCGGGCTCGTTTACGGCGGGTGGTATTGTACCCTCTTCCCTTGTTTTCCTTGTCGTTATTATTATTGGTGATAGCAATAGTGATTGGCGTTATACCTTAGTTGCTGGATTGTTGTTATCTCAACCCGTGGGAGTCCCATTCCTTCAGCTCTCCTCTCCCCCCACCCCTCCGGGAGCGGGGAGGAAAGAGGGGAGGGCAAGAAGGGGGGGGGGAAGGGGGTTGAATGAGTGAACGTGCTGCCTAGCTGGGTTTAAACTACAACAAGTTAGAATTAAAAGTTAGAATTGCCTTACAAAGAGAAATCTTACCTGGAAGATTTAAAAAGAATTTCAGTTTAACTGCCTCCTGTATTTCTCCTTGTGCTAGGGCCACCTCTTGAAATGTGACTAATTCAGTCAACAGGGCTGCAAACATTGATTAGAGGGGTAGAAAACGCAACACAGAATCTTATTGGCAAATATTTTTTTCTACCAATAATTCTGGCTTACCTCTCAATCAGACTGTACTCTTCTGTTTGTGTTGTCATACACTTTTCATATTTGAAGAGAAACATTTCAGCAAGGAACATGCAGTAAGAAGATACTAAATTATAAAAAAAGAAAAGTTCTAAATTTTATGTAGATTAAGTTGCTTGTGTAAAAGTGCAAGAAATGTAGTAAATATCTGAAGACAGAGTCTGTTCAGTGTCATAGATTTACACACAGAAATGCAAGTGAAGTTTTCAGGAATCTATTTTTATTTAAGATCAAGTTCTTCTGCTCTTTATTTTGAGGCACAAAAAGCAGGGGAGACAAGGCAGAAAGGAAAGGGATAAATTCCCCATGTTGTAGGACTTTTCCCTCATCTCAACATGTGCAATGCAGCTTCTGTGGTTTTAGATTGAAGGACCTGGTCTGGAAGGGACTCCAGGGTACTGAATGATATAAAGGATTCAGCTGGAATTAGAGAATCTGGCTTATGAAGTATATTATTTGTTTAACTATTTTAAAAATATTTTCAAGCTCTTCAAGCAGTTCTGGAATATATTTAATTGCCAAAATCACTATGTGATTTTGAAGTGAATGTATATTCCTTTTATTGAAATGTCTAGCCACACATTGCAGTAAGTTAATCTGCAAGTAATTTAATACAGTGAAATAGATATTAGTCTTTTTGTTTTCTTACTGAAACAGTTCAGGGAGTGATATATTTCTTTGTTTTAGCTCTCTTCCTTTCAAGTGCCTCGGAGAAGAGGTGTCACAGCAAAAGTGATATGTGTAAGTTAAAAGCCAAACTAGCAAAACTAATCTTTCCTGTCTTGAATACGTTGTTTTTGAGCATCAAGTTGGTGTTTCAAGGTATTCAGTGCCCCAAATTCAAAATGTAAGTAAGAGATTTTTTTCCAGGTTCTGCTGACAGAGCAGTCCAAAGGCATGCTGACTGCAACAAGCCTCTGAGCCTTAAGAATGACTGAAGCTTACTTGACAAGATTCGCTTACTAAACCCAATGCGCGTGATGAGACCCTGTCACACTGGGGTGTGACAATAATGCAAAGTGATGGAGAAATAGGCAAGGCAGCTGAGTCATTATATTTACAAGTCACTAATCCACTTTGGGTATAATCGCTTAAAAAGCCTGTGGATTTGGAAAAATATTTGAGAGTGTTTTGGGTTTTTTTTTTTTGCAAGAGTAGCTTTTGAACTAATCTTCCTGACTTAATAGTGTCTGTTAAAAAGAAATTGAGTTTTATAATCAAAAATGCCAGAGAAGGAAGAGAAGGGGTTTATTTTATGGTGTGGAAAAAAAATTTACAAAGCTGACTGGGTTAGCTGTTATTGACAAAGAGCTCAGAGGAATTTATAGGTGTACAGATATATCCAGTAGTACTGCTCATACAAATGTCTTCTAGTACTGGCACAAATTACCTGAAAGAAACAGCAATTAAACCTAAGGTTTTACAAAAAAAAAGAAAAAAAAAAAATACAGAACGAGAAATACATTTTTAAGTGCAAAATTAGATGAGCTTTTAATGTAAAATGAAGTACAGTTGTGTCTGGAGATTAAAGATGTTCCAGATTTGCTTGAGTTTAAAAGTACTATAGATCACTTTGTAGGGTTTTTTTGACACATCATCTCTTTCAACTCCTAGAGCCCTCGCTGTGTGAGTTCCTTGTAAGATGGCTACTTGATATTCCTGACAGAAACATTTGGCTTCTGCAAGTAGGACCATGGAAGATTGTGGGCTTGGCTTCAGCTGTCATTACGAGCTTGGCATCAAATGTCAGAATCCTGGGGAATGCAGTGAACAGGAGGTTAGAAGTGAACTTCTGGGGAGCTAAACCTGGACAAAGTAACAGTAGAAAGAAGGAAGAATTTCAGTATACATGTGTGGTTTTAAAAATAAAATTTTTAAATGAAATGTTTTAATACTGTGAGTCATAAGCTTTAGGATACATACATGGGAAGTTTTATAGTAATGGCATGAATAAGGGGCTTATTAATACACTGGGTATGTGATGAATCAGGTGATCTGATGTGAAAAAAAATATAGTTCACTGCGTGAAATGAGTAGGAGTTTTATGGTCAGGGGCACCTGCCAAGAGTGGGAAAAATGACAGATGTGAGGAAAGGGAAATGGGAATGTGGAGCTCTCCATTTCAGGTTAGGGGTGTCAAGAACTGCCCTATGTGTGTCTTCCTTGCTGTTTAGAAATACAGTAGCTCAACAGAGACTGAAGATTAGAGGCTACATGAAATTCAGTAATGATGACAGTTAAATGGAGAAGTCAGGATCAATAGAAGAGTGCATTGCTGGTAACCCACTGGGCTGTGGTCAGGAAAAAAAGAAAAAAGCAAAACAAAGAGAAAAATGCTCCCATGTGTTCTGAAGCAGAAACTGGAAACATAATATAAATATTAATTCAAGAAAGAGCTGTAAGATAAAACTGGTTCAGCCTCTGAAGTACATCTTGCTCCTGATTGGGATTGTACTTTCAACAGTGTGAGCTGATAGACATAAAGCAGTCCCTGAGAACAAAGAAGGGATTATCATATTTGTTAAGTTTTAGCTCACCATCATATTCCATAATGAATAGCTGCTTAAGAAGACTTACATAATTGAAACATAGCCTTACATAAAGAGGGAAAAAAATCTAGGTATAAATTTGTAGATGATAATTGTAAAATCAGGATTTTTTCCTTTAAAATTACTATTAAAAGCACTTTAGTTTACATGCTTAATACTATCCTTCCTACTGCCATTAAATTCAGAGGACACTTTTAAAGGGAAACCAAACAGCAAATGCAGTTATAATGAAATAAGAAACTGAAGTACAAGATTTGGAGACAGATTATAGCAGCTGGACAGTTAACTCGGAAAATGCTATTTTCCAGATGTAGGGCAGGGTTACACATTTACTTCCAAGGTTGAATTTACAGAGAAGAAAAGAGCAACCCTTGCTTCAGAAAGTTTCGAATAGAAGGGAAAACACAATGGAGACACCAACAGGAGCATCTGGAGGGGAGTATTTGGAAGAAGTAGGAAAGCAGCCTCTCTCGCACTTTGCTTCTCTCCGGCAAAAGTTGGATGGATGTGAGTGGGCTGAATAGGAATTACTGAGCATGCAAGGAAAGACTGGGCTTTAGGGGAAGGAAAATAGTCTATACTTTACTTGAGTTTCTGTGGACGCTACACACTTTTGGTGTAAACTGCTACAAGCACTGTGCTCTGAAGTGGTTGCTTTTGGTCACTTTCAATCAGCCACTGTTAATGGTAGCAAGTGAGAAAAGGGGTCAGATTAAGAAGCATAGTAAGATTTATGGCACTAGGAAGCTGCCACCTGGGGATCTAGTCCTTGTGCACCTGGTCTGTGACATTAAGCTCTAGAAGGGCTGAAGATCACGGCTCTCACTTCTCCGGACTGAAAGCGACAGAACTGTCTTCTTGACCCACAGCTCTGAAAGTATTTGGAACACTGTCAGGCAACAGTATAGAAAGTGTCTGTGTGGTGTGATTGATAAAGATGTTCTCTACCCCTGCTCTCAGGGGAAAAGTGGAAATGCACTGGCAATAGTTCTGGGTGTGTTTGTCATTGCCTTACTATAGGGATAACTAGAAGTCACCTTTCTGAACTTCCCTCAATTCAAATATAAGATTCAGTTTGACCTCAAATATTGATAGAGGACTATCCGACTGGAATGGTTTGTGCAAGCTTCATAATTTTTAGACTTTGTCCCCTTAGGTTTGAGGTCTACTCATGGAATAGAAATCTCATTGTCCCTCTGGCAATCATTTGCCTTCTTTTGGGGTGTTGATAAACTGCCTGCATTTGTTTATTTCTGTCTATTGTTATTCATGGATTCTGCCAGCTGCATATAAACTTTTGAATGCATAAATGTTTTTTTTTAACAAAGTTTTTGGGGTTGTTACAGTGTCCCTACCTGTCTGTGTCTTTGGAGATTGTGAGAATGGTTTTTTACACTGAAGTATTTAATTTCTCTGCAATGCAGAGAAACTAGAGTTAATCTTGTTTTGACGTCAGAGACTGGAAAAAACAATGGAATTGGCACCTGTAACTAGACAATATGATTGCCAAATGTGACAGAATGAAACAATTGGGCATTATTAGATCACAGGCTTCCTGGCACTGGAGGTAACAACCATGGCCAAAAGTGTCTGGTACATTTGGTTAGAAGAGGTTGATGTGCCCTCTTGCCCTTGGACCCCACCACTGCTCTCTGTGAATTTCATCATTAAGTTCTAATTTCTTCTCTTGGGGCTGCACAGTTAGAGCATTTTAAAGAAACCAAATCTTCACAACTGCTGCTTTATAGCATCAGCATATCTATCATTTACAGAATATTTAATAGTGCTGTCATGTAACTTGTGCCTGTTACCCATTCAGAAAGTACTTTCCTCTTAAATCATATGTGTCAACTTTCTGCAGATCTTGTGTTTGAGGCCAATAAGCTGGAGTGGGTTTCTATTCTTATTAACACTGATTTGTTAATGTAGTAGTGATGAAGTTAATCATAGTATGACTGAGGAAAAATTAATTGTGAAACTAAATATATTAATTTTAATATCATAAAGTGCTTGTAATACAACCTGTTATTTTATGATTGAAATATATAGATGTAAAAAGATTCAGAGGAAACAATTTTTTATTTCATACAGGTGGATCTTCTCCCTCTATTCTGATAATGAGCTATGTAGTACCATCCAAATAATCATGACAAGACCTACCTGTGTGTTTAAATTTAAATAGATATATATATATGAATTAGATTCTGACACAAAATTTCAACATGTTTTTAAATTTGGAGACTGAGAACAGACCTATTAACTTCTTACTAGTACTTTCAGAGGCCAAAATTGAGCATATGCTTCAATCCTTGCACCATCTTACACCTTCTATTGAATAGTCTAGTAATAGATTCTCAGATGGAGTTTCAGATTAAAGCACTGAACTGTGAGAACAGTCAGCTACTTCAGCTTGGCAACTTTTGTGCATATAAATTTATTCCATGCATTGTCTATGCAAGAAGGAAGTTTGACAAGAAATAAAAAGATTAATTAGGAAAAGAAAGCTTTTTAGACTTTCTAGTAACAAGTGGCTCAAATGGAATGTGCTATACAGCGAGTTTGCATGAGGCAAGAATGATATTATTTTATCTCCTCTTATAGGAGAGAAAAATAATTTATTACAGTAGCTAGGCAAAGAAAGAATGTTATGAAAAGGAGCAATTACAGGTTGTGAGATTAATATAATCAGATATTACTTTAAAAGTTGTTATCATAAAGTTGCACATAAACTCCAAGCAAAAGAAAATTCTGAGACCATGATTTACATTTTTTTGGCAGCCAATTTTATTTTGTATCATGAGCACAAGACTCAGAGCTACAGCAAGGGTGGGATAACAAGGCCAGCAAGGCCATGGCTTCAGCAATGTGGAAGCAATCGAGGGAGGTAACATGGCCTAGTGAGGGGAGCAGGACAGGTCCACAGACACTGACTGAAACCACCCACAGGACCTGATCACGAGACAAGTCCACAGTGCCAGTGCAGGTCTCAGGTCAGGCTTGGAAGTTGTGTCACTAGGTCACGGTACAGATCAAGGGTGCGATTCCAGGTACCAGGGTGCCTGCAGTGCAACTTAGGCAAGGATCAGGGGTGAAGGCTGGGTCTGAATTGCAGCCCCTGATTGATGGGGGAGCCCAGCAGGGATGCAAAATGATCTTTCCCCTGCAGGTGCTTCCCAGAAGCTGGACTTCACAGACACAGAGCAGCAGAGCTGGCTGAGGGCATGGGTAGCCAGACCCCTGTGGAAGGGGAGCAGAAACCTCTCAGAGTGCCTGGGGTCCTGTGTTAAATGGCCTCATACAGCAAAGAAGATTTACTTTACTGAAAAACAAATCTATAGAGTTTGCTTTTATGTATAAATTCTTGTCCCACAATTTTGTAACTGAAGTTGGTATTTAAATACTTTGAAGGTAAATTAAATTTTGGGTTAAATACTTGTGAAAACTTTCTCAGTTCATGTCTATAAACAACAGAAGTAAAGAAAAAAAATCACATGAGCCCTTACCCAGTCAGGTCCTGAGAGTCTTTCAGAGATATTGCCACAGTAGTTGGCTTCTGACTGACCCACCACTTCAACCACACATATGTGAAATATTGGCACAATTGCTTCCTTTACATTTTTTTTCCCATTCTTCATCAGATGACAGATGCAGAGGATCTGAGGAAAAGCTGGATGTGTGCCTCAGCTAAGCCCATTTGTCACAGAGGTCTCCTTATCTCCTTGTCTCTTTGTCCCAGAGAAGTTGAGGGCTGAGAAGGACACCCTGCTGAGTCTTCTCCCAGGGCTGTCCCAGGAAAGCCTCAGCCCTGGTGCTCAGATGGGATGCTTACTAGGGAGACTGAGATCCAGGAGCAGCTACTGGGAAAACTGTTTCAGCCCAGCTGTAGCAAGAATCCATGCTTTACATCTCTCTTTGGAAATATATGCATATAGTCCCCTAATCCTTGTCAGTCAGTGGAATAGATGAAGTTGTTCATGCTGTTTGTGTGAATTCTGAGTCCTGCATAAGGGAAGGAAATGACAATTGCAATTTCCTTCCAGTGCTATGATAAACCAATATTTTCCATTTAGTAAAATCGTTCACAAGGAAACACTGAGGAATCTGGAATTTTTGTGGATTCTAAGCTTTTTGTGTTGTATTTTTATTGTTGAAAGAACATTCCCTCCTTCTTCTTTCTAATTTCACAACAGAGGACAGTAAATCCATTATGTAGATTGGCATTAAAATGTAGGAAAACAATCTAATTCCTTGCCACGGGACTTCAAAATTCCATGAGTATTTTTTCTTCAGTTTAACTCAAGCTTAATCACAAATTCAATACTGCAACTGGGCATTCAATAATGTAGCTAGCCTACTGTGTAATGATTTTCAATTGTGGTCCCACTGACTTCTGTCCATAGTGATAATCTTTATTTCCATGTATTAAAAAATAATCCTTGGATTTATTTGTATAATAGTGGATTTACAGCATATTTGAACATGATTTTCAAAGAACTGCTATACAACTATATACAGGATTTGTCCTTCTGGTGACCCTTTCCTTTTGTAATTGCAATTTTGACAGGTGCTTTTGCTTCAGGGCACTCACAGACTTTATGCTATTAACTGTGGTGATATTTTTCTCTCTTGAATTGGTCCAGGGGAAAAAGCTGATGAGAAAGTTCTACTTTTATTTTGTTTCTCTCTGTTTCTTAAGGGCTTAATGTTAGTGCCATGGTGACAATCAAAAAGTTAACATTCAACTCTAATTTCTACAATAATATAGCTGTCATGGCACAAACATTTCGATGTATGTGTCATGGCACAAATATTTCAATTTGTCTTTATGAAAACTTCAACAATGTGCATCAACATAAGTGGAAATAAATTACCAGTAGTAAACAGTGATGAACAGTAGTAGTAGTAAGATCCTGACCTAGATCTATAGCCCAAAGAAATCAGCTATCTTCTTTTTATCACTTTCAAGGGACTCTGAATCAGATTTTTAGGCTATGATTAAAGAAACCTAGAGAACTTACCTGGGTAATGGTCTTGCTACAATCTTAATAAAAAAACACTTAGAACCCATTGCCCATTTGTTTAATCAGACACAAAACTTACATTAGTGGCTTAGGCAAAATTTCATGGGAGACCTTTATTACATATAGCATTTACCCCTTTTTCCTTTCCTTTCCCTTTCCCTTTCCCTTTCCCTTCCCCTTCCCCTTCCCTTCCCCTTCCCTTTCCCTTCCCTTCTCTTCATTTTTTTCTCTCCTTTTCTTTTCTTTTCTTTTCTTTTCTTTTCTTTTCTTTTCTTTTCTTTTCTTTTCTTTTCTTTTCTTTTCTTTTCTTTTCTTTTCTTTTCTTTTCTTTTCTTTTCTTTTCTTTTCTTTTCTTTTCTTTTCTTTTCTTTTCTTTTCTTTTCTTTTCTTTTCTTTTCTTTTCTTTTCTTTTCTTTTCTTTTCTTTTCTTTTCTTTTCTTTTCTTTTCTTTTCTTTTCTTTTCTTTTCTTTTCTTTTCTTTTCTTTTCTTTTCTTTTCTTTTCTTTTCTTTTCTTTTCTTTTCTTTTCTTTTCTTTTCTTTTCTTTTCTTTTCTTTTCTTTTTTTCTTTTCTTTTCTTTTTTCTCTTCTCTTCTCTTCTCTTCTCTTCTCTTCTCTTCTCTTCTCTTCTCTTCTTTTCTTTTCTCTTTTCTCTTTTCTCTTTTCTCTTCCCTTTCCTTTTCTTTCCTTTCCTTTCATTTTCTCTCCTTTTCTTTTCTTTTCTTTTCTTTTCTTTTCTTTTCTTTTCTTTTCTTTTCTTTTTTTTCTTTTCTTTTCTTTTTTCTCTTTTCTTCTCTTCTCTTCTCTTCTCTTCTCTTCTCTTCTCTTCTCTTCTCTTCTCTTCTCTTCTCTTTTCTCTTTTCTCTTTCCTTTCCTTTCCTTTCCTTTCCTTTCCTTTCCTTTTCTTTTCTGATTTATTAGTTTGGGGTTGTTTTGTTCAGTTTGTTTTGTCTTTGAGCAGTCTGTTTTGTTATGCTGAACAGGTTAAAAGCACTGCAATAACTGTATATCAAAATGTTTGTCTCTATCACATTTAGTTACATCAAATATGCCATAAAACTTTTGATAGTTGATGGGAGGTGAGAAAGCAATTGCACATTGAAAGCCCTGGAGATAAGAATTCTGTTGTTTTTTTTTTTTTTAATCCTATTATATTGAGAGAGATTTTGCTCACGTGAATTCACTGGTCATTAAAAAAAACAAACTAAACCAAGTCCCAGGCATTCATTTTCATTCAAGTTGCCTACAGATTTAAATCAACATCAATATCTATGGAATTTATTAGTATTTTCTGGACTGATGTTATGGGGATAAATCTTATTTTACATGTATGTTTATTTGGATTTATGTCTCAAAAGCAGTACTTACTTGTCTATTTAATGCTATTTTCGCTGAATAAATACATCTTCTTTATCTTCTTCTATGTGTGTGTATATGTGTGTGTATAAGTTATATAAATATGTATACTAATCCATTTGCCTCTACTTGTTATTAGTAGGCATCCTAGTAACACTGCTGGTGCTCAGTGATTTTATATTTTTATGGTAGAACAACTCTGGCACTGAAAATAAGCTGCTTGATTCTTCTTTATGGAAAATAGATAATGTATACAGAGAGTGTCTAGTCCAACATTTATGTCATTAATCTGCCTCCAAGGAGACCTGAATATGATTCTTTGCTGCACCACAGGTATCCTGTTTGACCCTTGGCAAATTGCTATGCCTCTATATCTCAGTTCTTCAAGCTGCCAAATGATTGAGAATGTGTGTTTATCTCTCTTGACAGGGACAGCATAGGTAAAGAATAGGAGCAAAGAGAAATATTTTAAGAATAAACATTCAAACTTGATAATAAGGGGACTATGCAATACCCTCCCCCACACCAAAACAAACAAACAAAAAAACCCCAAAACCCCCCCCAAAAAACAAAGCAAACAAAACCAAACCAAACCCAAACAAATCGGAAGATAATCTATATAAAATTATCTGGGCTACTACTTTTGAGGGCTGATGCTCCAGTGCTGTCTGCCTTGTACTATTATTGATAGTGAAACTATGAAAAAAATGCCATCACTCTACACATGCAATATAAACATACCATACTGGCAAAGGAAGTATAAAAAAGCAAATTCTTAGTCTGTTTTAGATACTATAACTTCATGACTTCAAGCTGGACCTTATTAACAATTTTGGCTCTATCCTTGCTAAGTTGTCTTCCTGATTCTTGATTTGAGCAGGATGTCATGTATTGCTATGAACCACTCATCATTTCTATGTTAAACTGGTATGTCTGGATATATTGAATCATCCTCCTCCTGGAAATCATAGGGGTTCAATAGCCTTGTTAAGAATCCCTAAGGACATAAAAAGCATGCTGCATATAGGTCACTGGCAGGAGGTTTATAACCATATTAAATTTATTTTCTATACTTTTTATATAGACACCAAGAAGCAATCTTCATTTATCAAAACCTACCAAGAAAGAGATAGGAGATAGTGTTTTAAATGAGTCTTCCTGTGACAATAAAGGTAGTTACTTCAAGCTCATATTATGCTATATTGAAGCAGTATATCACTAGTTAATATATGTATAACCCATTATATCTTTCTTTATGTATTTCAGGTAATGCTTTCCTCTGTACTGAACAAAACCAACAGTACTACGAACTCATGATCAGAATGCCTCCATAATATCTCAGAGAATGTAGCCAGTTACCTACCATGACAGAACAATGCTTTATTTCAACCAATATCATAAGAAATACTAAAAAATAACTAAAGAAAGTTTCCTAAATCTGTATTTAAGCACTTGAATAAATGAGGCCATTTACAGACAAACATAACCTTTTCTATGCAACATAGTTGTGCTGTTCACATACAGTTATTAAGTTATTCTCATTAAGCTGTTAGAAAAAAGAATGTTCTAACTCAAGTAGACCTCGTATTAAAGATCAACAAGAGAAGAACCTTTGCCTGTAATCACCCTTGCCTTTCTCACTGGAAGAACTGGCTTTAGTTCAATAAAATTGATAGGTTAATAGCAAGAAAACTGGCAAGTTCTCATAATATAACAAAAAGTAAAAATGATTAAGTTACTGGGCTCTTGGATATTAAAGAGATTAATGGCCTTTTTAATGGCTGTATGAATTAATTTGCATGAATGATACCTGGAACATGGAGAAGAATGAAATGCTCTTAATGCAAGCATAAATGATCTGTATTCACTTAAATGATCAGACATTGAAAAACAAAGGGGAAAACCCGTTGATGCAAATGTCACCTTTATCGAATTCCCAAGTTCATAGAAAGTCTAATTAGGGTGCTGGCCAAGACAGCCCTGCTAATGATTTTCTAAAAGGTCTCATTGTACTTTGAGGGATCACAGGATGATTAAGCAAGGTTGTTTTAAAACAAATAGTTGTTCGTCTGGTTTTGTACTTGATTCTGCTGTCAGTGTGATTGCTAATTATAAAGACTGTTGCATCTTATTTGCAATCTTGAAAACAAGTAAGTTTCAATATTATAGCATTTAGCTTTTCCCAGATTATATAGATACCTTACTCAGTTTGTGCTCAAAGATCATCCCAACTTTTTGGCACAGTAGGCATCTACTTCATCAGTTCATTTGTAAAGAATATTGACCTGTTATAAGTTTCAAGGATCTCTTTGTACTTTCAGTCACCTGGTAAGATTCATAGGAGGACTTACGCATCATGATCTTCATTCAACAGGAGAGAAGAAATGGCTTGAAGATCATGTCACCTGAATACAGAGGTCTCTTCCTGCTTCCCTTCCTTTTTGAGAAGATGTTCATACCTCTGAGTTTCTGGACTCACCTTCTTAGGATGTGACACAAGCAGTAAGAAGATGGCAAGAACTAATGTAAATGTGCAAAGTAAGTCAACATTGTATGCATGCTGACTCTGTGATATGTAAATGGCATAGAACGGAGGAAAAAACTCCATAAATTATGGGGTAAAAAAAAAAAACAACAAATCCCAAATGAATGATTTCTTTGCAGTAACATTTTTCTTCAGGTTTACTTCTGGTAAATAGGTTTCATCTGCACAGATACATCAGAGCCAGATAAATTACAATGTGGCTTTACTTTTCTGCTGTCTTGATCACAAGTCACAGGGATGCAAGACTAATTCCATATGAAATCAGAGCACAGCTGAGAGCCAGAAAGAGTCTTTGTGATATTAGAAGACCTTTTCTGTATAGCAGCATCTTCACCATTGCTTTTTCCTGTAAGTTGCACAGGTGACACTAGCAGCATGAAGCTGGAAATTGTGAATAGGATCATGTTAGCACTATATCCACCTTCAGATTTTCTTAAACTTTTGAACATCTCCAAGCTTGGCTAAGCTTTTCTGAAGAAGGCAGAGTTTCAAAGATGTCTTAAAATCTGCCATAAGCTTTAAGAACATAATTCCAAAACCAGGATTTTGCAAGTTTTCAAAGATTATTATATTGCAAATTTTAAAAAAAAATGATTATAAGAGAACTATCTTATGACCTAGTTCCAAAGAAGGACTTAGAAGCTGGAGCCCTTGAATATGGGTCCTAATTAACACATGGTTTCTTAGGGAGAATGAGGTGGGAAGGGTATGGAGAGAGTGCTACGTGAGTCATTGCAGTCAGCACTCTCAGTGGAGGAGGCATGTAACATGGCCTAAGAGAAAAGTAGTTGGAAAGAAGCTGTTAATCTTTAAGAGTCATGTCACCCAATGGTAAATATTTAGAAGAAAGGCAACTAGTCTTGTTTTGGGGGCCTACAGGTCTGTGGAAGAGGAAAACAAGGTTCAGAGGCAGGTTTGTCCCAACTTGCCTTCAATGTTTAGAACTGATTAATTCTTGAAAATGGCACCCAGTACTAAATACCCCCTGAATCTGCAGCTTGACATGGATGTTCAGAGATACTTTACTGATTTGATTATTCCTGTAGGTTTCAATGGGATAAACATATAGAAAGACTTGAAAGGAATCTCACTAGTGTCGACAGCAGTATTCAGATAATACATGCCTGAGTATAATATTTTGCAGGACAAAATCACAAATGTTTAATAAAGCAAATTGTTATGGAGAGAATATGGCAGAGATGAGTTTGAAATAGGACAGACTCAGAAGTAAGTAAAGATGTCAGAAGTTAACTCATTAAAATCACTACTATACAGACAGTTATGAGGTCTGTTTATGCAGTAAGTTTTTTTCTGAATTTTATAGCAGAATCATATTCCCAGCATATATCACTGCTAAGATATAAAGTCTGACAATAAATCTTAAGAATGACCGGCTGAAATTGCAATAGGCACTGCAAACTTTTACAACTGCAAATATGCCTTGAAATAAAAGGTTTAGTTACAGTGAATATTCCGTACCTAAGCAAAGAGCTGGCACAGATTGTCATGATGAAAACACTTTAATTTTTCATATTTTAGTAGTATTGACCCACTATTAAATCAACGAGAAAAGCACTTCTATGTTTTCTACTGCCAGTCTTGATACCATAAATGTTGTTTTTTACAAGTCCTTATCTGGCTGTTTCTAGTTTAGGCCATTTTCTGCTCACTGTTAGGTACAGTAAGAGAATTCCTTTCTTTATCTCACCTTCTGCAGTAGGACCTTGAGAATCATAGAATCATAGAATAGTTAGGGTTGGAAGGGACCTTAAGATCATCTAGTTCCAAAACACTGCCATAAGTAGGGACACCTCACACTAAACCATGTCACCCAATGCTTCATCCAACCTGGTCTTGAACACTGCCAGGGATGGAGCATTCAAAAACTCACTGGGCAACCCATTCCAGTGCCTCACCACCCTCACAGGAAAGAATTTCTTCCTTAGATCCAATCTAAACCTCTCCTGTTTAAGTTTTAACCCATTACCCCTTGTCCTGTCACTACAGTCCCTAATGAAGAGTCACTCTTCAGCACCCTTATAGGCCCCCTTCAGATACTGGAAGGCTGCTATGATGTCTCCACACNTTTAAGTTTTATTACCCCTTGTCCTGTCACTACAGTCCCTAATGAAGAGTCACTCTTCAGCACCCTTATAGGCCCCCTTCAGATACTGGAAGGCTGCTATGATGTCTCCACACAGTCTTCTCTTCTCCAGCCTAAACAGTCCCAACTTTCTCAGCCTATCTTCATACAGGAGATGCTCCTGTTCCCTGATCATCCTCGTGGCCCTCCTCTGGACTTGTTCTAACAGCTCCATGTCCTTTTTATGTTGAGGACACCAGAACTGCACACAATACTCCAGGTGAGGTCTCCCGAGAGCAGAGTAGAGGGGCAGGATCACCTCCTTTGACCTGCTGGTCATGCTTCTTTTGATGCAGCCCAGGATACGATTTGCTTTCTGGGCTGCAAGCGCACGCTGCAGTCGGCTCATATTCATAATCTCGTCGACCACCACCTGCAAGTCCTTCTCTGCAGCAGGGCTGCTCTGAATCTCTTCTTTGCCCAACCTGGAGCTGTGCCTGCGATTGCTNTGCTTTCTGGGCTGCAAGCGCACGCTGCAGTCGGCTCATATTCATAATCTCGTCGACCACCACCTGCAAGTCCTTCTCTGCAGCAGGGCTGCTCTGAATCTCTTCTTTGCCCAACCTGGAGCTGTGCCTGCGATTGCTCCCACCCAGGTGGAGGACCTTGCACTTGGCATGCTTAAACTTCATGAAGTTGGCATCAGCCCACCTCACAAGTGTGTCAAGGTCCCTCTGGATGCCATTCCTTCCCTCCATCGCATCCACCGAACCACACAGCTTGGTGTCATCGGCAAACTTGCTGAGGGCGCACTCAATCCCACTGTACATGTCAGTGACAAAGATATTGAACAAGACTGGTCCCAACACTAATTCCTGAGGAACACCACTCATCACTGGCTTCCAGCCAGACACTGAGCCATTGACCACAACTCTCTGCGTGCGGCCATCCAACCAGTTCTTTATCCACCAAGTGGTCCACCTATCAAATTGATGTCTCTCCAATTAAGAGACAAGGATGTCGTGTGGGACATTGTCGAATGCTTTGCACAAGTCCAGGTGGATGGCGTCAACTGCACTAATTTAAGAGTACACTGAGATAAGAGTGATAGTATATTGAGAATGTGGGATCTGAGC
>NDXB01005166.1:9522-40217 GCA_002631895.1 Agapornis roseicollis
ACAAAAAAAAAAAAAAAACAAACCAAAAAACAACAAACCAAAAATTGGAAGAAGGTTCTTTTGACACTTGATATGTGATGTTGCAGTCACATACAGTTCAGGGCCTGTGAACAGCACAGTTTTGCCATGGGAAGATAAAAGAGAAAGGAATGGGAATCTCTGGGATGGAGGCAACTCTCCTTATACCTGACAGAAGAGTTATCTCTCCTGCAATGTGACATGGATAAAGCAAGTAGAGAAAGCTATGGCTCTTTTGTTGCCCACCCTTGAC
Source organism: Agapornis roseicollis (assembly GCA_002631895.1). NCBI lineage: Eukaryota > Metazoa > Chordata > Aves > Psittaciformes > Psittacidae > Agapornis > Agapornis roseicollis. The sequence continues at coordinate 9,794 of NDXB01005166.1, forward strand.
AAGCTGCTGTGCCAAGGAACAGATGACTTTGCTTGGAGGTGGTTCTGCTGTTTGGATATTTGCACCTTTGTGTGTACTTTACTGCATAATGTTTAAGGCAAGAGTATCAGACCAACTTGCATCGATACATAACAGAATTTTCAAAAAAACTCTTTAGTATTGACCTACAACTCGTATTTCATTCATATCAGTTTAAGCTTTAGATAATTTCAGTTGAAGAAGAGACAAACTATTGCTGAGTATTTTTGAAAATCCCACTTTAATGTCATGGATCTTAATTAATAAGGTAAAAAAATATTTCTTAAAATCTGAGGACTTTGGCCAAACTATGAACTGAGGATCATGGGGAGCTTTTGGGAAAGCTTTGGTTGAATGGATTCATGTATCAAGTGATGTTCATTCAGTCTGTTACTGTAGTGATGAATCATAAGCAAATTGATCTGTGTGGTGTTAAGTGTGGAACCCAGACCAAATTGTCTAGTGGAAGCTAGCTTATACACTATTCTTAAAACTTATTTTAAAAAAAAGACAAAAAGAAAAAAAATTAAAATTACTAGGGGTGTATTACATGAGGAAAAACTGGGATACTTTTTTTTGCAGGAGGCCTCAGAAACTAATTTCTTCACAGCTTTAACATTAAGTAATTATTAAACAAATGAAAAGCAAATGTAAGTATACTTAAACTGAAGCAGAATTTTAGTTTACTTCATGAAGTATGGAGAATCTGAGAGCAAAAAGCAGATTATAAAATTGCTTGTACTGTATTTTACTTAGCTGGTTTTAATTTTATCTTCAGTAAAAAATTATTTTGGGTTAAAACTTAAACAGGGAAAGTTTAGATTAGCTATAAGAAAGAAGTTCTTTACTGTGAGGGTAGTGAAACACTGGAATGGGTTGCTCAAGGAAGCTGTGAATGCTCCATCCCTGGCAGCGCTCAAGGCCAGGTTGGACAGAGTCTTGGGTGGCAGGGTTTAGTGCAAGGTGTTGTTTAGTGCAAGTGTTGTTTAGTATGAAGGGAGTGGAACTAGATGATCTTAAGGTCTTTTGCAACCCTAACTGTTCCATGATTCTATGATTCTAATATGAGCAATAGCATATCATTCATCAAGACTTACGCATTCCATATACAGTCAAGATGTTCAACTATTCCCTGAAATCATCATTTGCATTGGAGAGAATCATTATGTGTTGATGCGGGAGTCACGGACAACACTGACATGATCAATGTGATCAAGCAAATGCCATCTTTATTCCAAACACCGATTACTTTTATAGGGTTACAAATCACTTATTCCTACTGCATTAGCACTTATTTCTAATGTTATCAGCACTTATTTTTATATCTTTTTACTTTATCAGCACATTATACAACTTCTGATTGGCTAGTCTCTTAACTGTTGCTAATTGGCAGCGGGTACTTTTCCACCTGACTATATTATCTCATCCACTGTTCTTTTCCTGTCGGCGTTATGCCATCTGCCAACGTGACTTCTACATTTTACTTCTCCTTTTCTTACTTAAACTGGCTCAAAGGTCCTGCTGTTGCTTAGGACTTAACTTATGTCAAGCATTACAGCCTACTTATGTCAAGCAAAGCCTAACTTATCTTTAAGCTATTAAAGGGCCATCACTGCTCAACCCAGGATGGTCCACCACAATTATGTACCCAAGATCAGTTGAAACTGGGAGAAAATATTACAGTACAAATCCAGGCAGACAAAACTGACACAGCCTAGAAAGAATAGCACAGTCCTGGCTAATTACAACTATGCATCTCCAGTACTGCTTGAAAGAGTCTGGGTAAGCTGTGTTAGTTGTCCAGTTCAAGTGTGCATTTTGACACTTGGCACATATTACATGAACTAGCTTCAAGTTTTAGTAGGTTATGTGCTTACTCTTCAGCTATGTTTCAGAGTTCTGGGTTTCTCTGACACCATTATATTTTCTTATCTTTAAATAGCAGTACTATTTCAGGTATAATTCTAAGGAATGCTCTGCAACCCAGTGTTTCTGAACTCTGGCTGATCACAGAGAATTTCTCCATCCTACAGCCTATTTAGTCAATCTTTTCAGATCTGAATATTGCTACAGACTATTTTTGATTCTTCCCCCAAGATTACAGAATTTCTAAGAGTTTTCTCTTTCCTATAGTTTATATATTCTTTCTAGAATTTGGCTTTTTACTTTTTCATTATTCTTCCAAGTTCTTTGTTAAAAATGTCCATATTGCTTAGGTGTCTATCTGTTAAGAAAACACCCGTTCTTTTGTCAAGTGAAAAAGGAAAAATCAAAAAAAATAAAGCCATCCTTGCTTCGAAAGATCAGGTTGGTCTTAGATTTGCTGTAGCTGGTGTAAAAATTTTTTATCCCAATAATTACTCTGTACATTGATATCTATTTCTTCTGCAATTCTAATTCTTCATTCCAAAAGTAACAGAAGTCTTATTCTCTCTTTGTAATACTTGATTGCCCTCACAATAATCAGTTAATTCTTTTCCACTCAATACTTCAGAGATAGATCCTTACTCTAAAGTATGATCCCAGATCTACCTTCTACAAACCATTGTCACCTGTAAATAATTCTTCCTTCACTGCTAAGGTCCCAAAACTACATTCATTCTTTGGAATACACCTAGTGCTTAAAATAACCCAGTAAGTTAATATAGTAAGTTTAAATGTGTAAATCACATAAAAGAAAACATTTCTGTATCAAATCCAAGTTGTGATTTTTTTTCTTGAAATATATAGATTTAAAAAAAAAATAAAAAATTTTACTGATAACTTGGGGATACATTAAGGATGTGCTCATATTCTGTTCTATTGTCCCTCAAGGTAGTGTTCTTTCATTCTTTGTCATGTAACAACAGACTAGAGTTTATTGAAAACAGATGATGTTACTGAGGCAGAGCTGCAAAGCTGCAGAGGTGTTTGTAGCAGCCAAGACTGTGCCTCTGCTATTTCTGTTCTCCCCATGCAGCCCAGCACAATGTACTGAGAAGTAGGAATGAAGGGAAACTGCCCCTCCTACTTTCCCCTTCCTCACACCTGTGTCTGTAGCTAAATTCAGGGTCATTACTATTATGAGGTTGGTTTACCTCTTCAGTGTCCTCAGCCCTCTGTCCCTGGACTTTAAATAAGGACAGCTCTGCAGACAATAAGATATAACTGTGCCATTCCTGCTCCCACAGGGTGAACTCAGGTCCCTTCTGTTCTTCCCTTATTTCCTCAGGGCATCTCGTCTCCATCCATATTTTACATAGGATACACTGTCCTCCCCTGCACACTCTTCTCCAAGCCGTTTCCATTTCCTGACTGCGAGTGAAATAAGACTAACTACTGTTGCTGTAGCTTCACAACCTCCTTTGGGTCATCTAGAGCAACTCATTCCTGGTCATGGTCAACCTAGGGTTTGACCCATCTTTAAAACTGACAAAGAAAAGGCCACTGAAAATGGATATGCAGGTGTTTACAGGTTTCTGTAAATTTCAAAGGCACAGAGGAACATCTGACTCTCATTAGAGTTAGTGTACAGTGAGATATTAAAAAAGCTCAATGTTTACCTGCATCTTTAGATGCTCATAACTCTAAATGTCTTCTGTTATGCAATACACTAAATTATACCATTCAGATTCCAGTTCTATGTGAATCTCCGTCATAGAGAAAATGAGCAGCTGGAAGGAGAAAAGGTATAAGGCTATAATGTTTCAAAGTTTCAGGGCAGAGAGTATAACAATTGAGTCCTTATTTTCAATAGAAATACTCATTTCTTCAGTACAACAGGATAAAAGTAGCTTTAATAAACTAGAGAAGTTTCGTATTTTAATGCTATCAGGTACTACATTAGTCTAAGCATCTATTAATGAGCAGAAATAATCACAAAGTGCTTTCATCTACAGCATTCATTTTTAAAAATGAATACTTTCGGAAGAAAAAATAAAAGCATTTGTTAATTGCCAATAAATCTCAGATGTTTAAACCGTGACACACTACACAACTGTGTCAAGTTGATTGACAGAATAGAGCCTTAAAAGCATTAAGTGTATGAGAACTACATCTGTAATTTATGATATTATAAGAAGTCATTGGTAGAAATTGATACTGCAATGCAAAGAGGCCCCAGTTTTACCTGAAGCCTTCACTCATAAGTCTAAACAGAAGAGCCCTAATGTGACTGTATGGCTTACTGGCGAGAATTTCTTTAAAGATGACCAGACTGGAAAACAATCAGAACAGGCATAAATATCTACAGGTACTTGTCATATAAGTCTAACCCTGCATTCCCTCTGTATGAAACATCTCTTCCTCAGTTTCACTTTACTCATTTTCATAATTTAAGACCATCTAAGTGTAATTAAAAAGTCCAAATTAATGATTAGTAGACTAGTAACAAACAATGAGCAATTTTACTGAGCAGCATTACAGTACTGTACATACTAAATGGAAGGGGCAGGCAGTGAAATATAATACTAGAGTAAAAAGAAATCAGAGAGTTCACTGCAGTAATATGTCATTGGTAGTAATTGTGTCATAAAATGAAAGTGTTTATGTTCAGTCTGATACTTCCATTAAAATAAATCCTGTTGAGAGAATTTACCTACAAAAGTTATTTTCCTATGTATGCAGCAAATCTTTCTAATTACCCAGTTACTCCTGGGAAAACTAGCTACTGGTGAAATGCAACGATATGTTTGTAGAAACAAAGATTTATCTTCTTTTTCCTAAAAGATAAGTCATTACTGACCGACATTTTAATTATGTATTTCCTCCTTAGATTTCTAATGTCAATGTTTCTGTATTTCACAAGGAAATTGTTATGATACTTCCGAAAACAACTTGATAATGTATGTACTTGGTGATCACACAAAAGAGCAGAGTGCTAATACATGAACCTCTGCATAACATAGATATGGAAATGCTGGAAATAATATGAAATATGGAAATAATACAAAAAATTGCATGCCTGGATAATACTGACAAAATACAAATTTTGTCTGTGGATAAATTATTCCCCACAGGGGAGATCAGGGATAGCTTTTAGTTTAGAAACTGGGTAAAGGTATCAGGTGCTGTGCAGGTGGTTTTGCTAAAAGCCCTAAGATAGCAAATAAGGTCTTAAAGCTCTGGGCACCAGATTTTTTTCCCATGGAAAGGGCAAAGTCCTTTTCCCGGCTGGAAAACATAGAAGGAGGCTCTGTTAGAGCAATATTTTCCAGGGACAATAAGAAAGCACTTCTGAGGCTGGGTAGTAATTAACAAGCCTCACTGTCTCCCTTTGTAAAGTGAAGTTTCTTTGCTTACATATTACTGAACTGTTTGTATGTGTAACTCATGCTGAACCTGGGATCTCCAAACTTTAATATGGTCTTGCGGAACACTAAAATGATTAATTCCTATTTCCATGAAGTAATGGCAAGTACAAACCAACATATTATTTTTATTAAAAAAAAAAAAAAAAAAAAAAATCAATGAAATTTTAAATGACTGAATAGAACTATCAATTGTAATGACAGCAGTCAAAAAGCCTTATCCAGTTCCATAACGTTTTGGTGTCTGGGACTTTGTTTTCATTAAATTTGTCATTGATGGAGCGCTGACCTTNAAAAGGAAAATCTGTGAACTTTTGAAATTTACAGGATGGGCAGGAAAAAAAATAAAAGAAAAAAACAAGTTGGAAAAGACAGCCATCAAGGCCCCTTATTCACCTCCTCATAACAAAGAAAATGCTACTTTGAAGCATCAAATCACTGCTTTCAGAGTATTTTTTGTTTCCTGCATAGATGTATTAATTTTTTCTATTTAGTAAACAACTAAATTTTTATTCAAGAAAAAAAGCATGTTACCAACTTCTTTACATTCTGTAGCATCTCTCCTTTTTCTTGTGCCCTGGATGCATTCAACTGATGCAGAATAGCTTATACAGGTTTTAAGAAAAAAAAAAAATTAAGGTTTATATATGTTTTTATGTATATATATTTTTTTTAAAACACATGTATTTATATATGTACCATAGACTTCTCAGATATATGCAGGACAAGGTGGCAGTTGTTTAGTTTCCCAAAATATGCTCTCTCCTAAGCTTCATGTCCATTTCCAGCATCTTCTAAACAGAAAGAGCTTAAGGGATGAGCAGCCAGGGCAATCAGAAACCAGGAGGAGATGCAGGCCAGGGCAGATAACAATGCTAGTCATGCAGCATGAGGGGTGATGAGAACAAGCTTGTACTACAGGTACTGGCAAAGCCTCCACAATTCTAAAGCTGACTCAGTCCCCAAACATTCATTGTCCACGTTAGACACTGTTAAAGTCAGAGCTCTGTATAACACTTTTCCCAGATTTGCATGCTGTTATGAATAAATACATCCTGATCTTCCTCTGCTGAGCTACTTGCGTATACTCAGCTGGAGTTTGATTCATGCTTCTATGCACTTCCTTTTAATCATAACTGAATTAAAAACTGAAATGAATGTATATGATATATCATCATTGACATTCAAATGTTTTCATATTGCATTGACTTGTAAAGAGTGATATTTATAGCTATGCCTTTAATTTACTTAACACCTAAAATCATGCTGTAAAGACGTGAGTCAACGTCTTAGCAAAGAGGCTTCACGTGAGAGATTGTTTTCCTCTCTAGTGTCCTTATTTCTCCAAAGTTCAGACTAAAGAAAAGGAATCTGATTAAATCAGGCCAAGTAGGTAAGGGGAAGGTTTCTGAATGATCTTACCAGTCAGTGAAAATGAGATGCTTAAATGTTCTCAAAAATCATTCCCTGCGTCAAAGGAAATATTTAAAAATCTGTGCATTGCATAGTTAGGATTTGTCTTTCACCATGCTGGAAGTGGTCCACTGCATTTGGAAGGTAAGGTCAGGAAGGAATTTTAAACAGATCTTCACTCCTAAAAATATATACTGCAGAATTCACATTCCACCTTCTATAACAATTTAAAATGGTTGCTTAGGAAATGTGATGCCTTACTCCTGCTTGATCAAATCTGAGTCTGTTTGAAAATAGAAGGGTACTTAATTTTCAGCATTGCCACAAATCACAACATAATTGCTCATATTTCTGGAATAAACTGTTACTATTTGTGTGTGAACTTCAATATTATGTTAAAAAGCACATAACTACCCATCCACATTCTGCACTAAACGACATTGCTGTAAAAGTGGGTTACACTGAGGGAGATCCTCTTGTTTAACATCTGTATAACTGACAGCAGGCTGTGAGCTTTGGAATTAAGAAACTATAGTTCTCATTACATTTTTTTTTGGAAGATTGATTTAGTTTCAGATTACAACACTTCAGCTCATTCAACTTCTACTTAACAGACACTGACTTTAATGAACATATGGAATAAGAAAACAAATTTTCTCAGGCTAAGACTCATTTACCAGTTTGTTTAATCCAAAATAAGAACTCTTGTTTTCACAATAAGTTTAAGATATTATGGGACTTACTGGAAGAAAATCATCTCCATTAATTTTTTTCATGATTTCCAAATTTGGGATTGCAGTGGGCAGATAATCTCATTGTACAGACTATAATACTGTGGTTTTAGGATTTAATTCCCAGTATGTTGCAATAATATGTCCAGAAAATATTGCCATTCAGAAGTAGTTTTGAAGCCTCACGAAACTAAATATTCTATGTTACCTTGTTTCTATACTCATTTCTGCGAGCTTTGGTTAGCATTTTAACTTCTGCTATGTGTAACCACAGCTTCATACCAAGCTATAGGATGCTGGGATGACATCATCCAGTCTTCTGACATAGGAGTCACTCCACTAAAAGCCTGTCCTCAGTCACAACTATTTTTTGTGCACAGGAAAACCCTCTTGGTTTCTGTGGCTTCTTCATCTGTTTTCTTTTCAATGGTGAATGGAAGGTGAAGTGTCTGAAGCACACAATCCTAGAATCACATGGACACCAGGATGAAGATGAACCCACAATGTAGACTTGCAGCAATGAAGGCTAATGGTATTGTGGGCTGTACGACACAAAGTTTTGCCAGCAGGTTGAGTGAGGTGATCCTTTTGCTGTAATCATTGCTGGTGAGGCCGTACCTGGAGTACTGGCTCCCTGACACAAGAGAGACACAAACATACTTGAGAGAGTCCAGTGAAGTGCCACAAACGTGATGAAGGGTCTGGAGCATCACCCCAAAGAGAAAAGGCTGAGACAGCTGGAAACCCCATCAGTGTCATCACATGTCATGTGATTCAGCCCCCTAAAAATTTTGGCAGGCCTCCTCTGGACTTTTCCTTGTGCTGGAGTTCCCTAGACTGGACACAGCACTCCAGGTGAGATGTCACAAGTGCCAAATAGGGGTGCAAGGTAACTCTTCCAGACCTGCTGGCTCTGCCCTTATTAATGCAGTCCAGGATGCAAGATTTGCAAGCCTTTCAACTTGTTTCTGTTGAACTCTGTGAGATTTATGTCAGTCTATTTCTTCAGCCTATCCTGATCCCTCTGGGTAGCAGCCTTGCCCTTCAGCATGCTCTCTTCTCTCCCCACTAATTTTTGTATCACTTGCAAGCTTCCTCAAAATGCTCACCTATGTCTTTAATGAAGACACTAAACAGTGCTGTTCTCAGTACTGATCCCTGGGGGATGCTACTATTTGCTGGCTGCTGTCTGGACTTTGCACCAGTGAGGACAACAGAGATCAAACCTGGGAGATAAGCCCATTTTTCAAAACACTTAACCAACCATTGTCTCACAAATTTGGTGTTGAAGAGACTCAAGAAGGCTGCTAAAGCCAAGATATGCAACACCCACTGGTCTTCCCTTGCCCACAAAACCAACCACTTTCGTGATAAACATATGCTCTATAGAAAAGTTAGCCATGATGAAAAAGTTATTTCTGTCTCTCAAATACTTTCCTTCAGATACAATATGACAGTCTTGTTTGTTCTAAGGAAAGCTCTTCAGAAGGCTGAATTATAGCCTAAAGTCTACAGTCAGCTAAACTCTTGTATCAAAATAACAGTGAGAAGATTCACTTTGGATATACATCTATTGTTCCAAAAGAAACGTTCACTTACCAGAGTAAGATGGTGTCTACTCAGTCTTGAACACAGCAGATGCTTTAATTAAACATATAAGCACAAGATAAATTTTTTATTATATTACCGGATAAGCAGCTGGCACCTACAATGAAAGTTTAACTTTCTACAGTAGTAAAAGTTCTTAGGCAGATGTTGACACTGAAGCACCCCAGCTGTTTGTTTTCTAAATGAAAAAATGTTCTATCTTCTGTTATTATAGATTAGGCTTGACATCACTCATATATATATGTCCAGAGTTGATTGCAGAAAAAGCCACCTGGCTGCTAAAGAGACAAAAACATGGGTCCCTGCTATCTCTGTCTGTCACTGAAAGACACCAGGAACAGATGCCGTCCCACTCTGACCAGTTGTGTCACAGAGGACACAGTGGGAAGGATAAGGCTATTTTAGCCTATGTTCAGACTCCAGCTGGCATTTGAGTCAGGAACACATCTTCCAATTAAATTTTCCTATGAGATTACAAGATAAAGATACTTCTATGATGTATGCAAAGTCTTTACCTCTCCCTTTTGCCTTTCCGAGTGACTCTGCAGAAAAAGCTCTAGCATAAAACTCTATTTTCAGCCTTTCAGCAGTTTTCTATCTCTTTCACTTGGATTCAACAACAAACACACCTGAAGAGAAAACCTTGATCACATTACCTAAAACAAACAGCAAATTTTCTTTTGTCTTTTATCTAAATACACCTAGAATCATAGAATAGTTAGGATTGGAAAGGACCTTAAGATCATCTAGTTCCAACCCCCTTGACATAAGCAGGGACACCTCACACTAAACCATGCCATGCAAGGCTTTGTCCAACTTGGCCTTGAAAACTGCCAGCTATGGAGAATTCCCAACTTCCCTGGCCAACCCATTCCAGTGTCTCACCACCCTTACAATAAAGAACTTCTTTCTTATATCCAATCTAAACATATCCTGTTTAAGTTTTAACCCGTTACCCCTTGTCCTCTCACTACAGTCCCTAATGAGGAGTCCCTCTCCAGCACCTCTATAGCCCCACTTCAGATACTGGAAGGCTGCTACAAGGTCTCCATGCAGCCTTCTCTTTTCCAGGCTGAACAGCCCCAACTTTCCCAGCCTGTCTTCATATGGGAGATGCCCCTGTCCCCTGATCATCCTCGAGATCCTCCTCTGGATTTGTTCCAAGAGTTCCGTGTCCTTTTATGTTGAGGAAACCAGAACTGCACACAATACTCCAAGTGAGGTCTCACAACAGCAGAGTAGAGGAGCAGGATGGTGTCTTGATGGTCACGCTCCTTTTGATGCAGCTCAGGATACAGTTGACTTTCTGGGCTGCAAGTGCATGCTGTCGGCTCACGTTCATTCTCTCATCAACCAACATCTCCAAGTTCTTCTCCTCAGGGCTGCTCTGAATCTCTTCTTTGCCCAACCTGTAGCTGTGCCTGGGATTGCTCTGATACAAATGTAGGACCTTGCACTTGTCATGGTTAAACTTCATAAGGTTGGCATCAGCCCACCTCACAAGCATGTCAAGGTCCCTCTGGATGGCATTCTTTCCCTCCAGCGTGTCAACCAAGCCACACAGCTTGGTGTCAACAAGTTGATAGTGTTGAACAAGACCAGTCCCAACACTGATCCCTGAGAGACACCACTCGTTACTGGCCTCCAGCTGGACACTGAGCCATCAAACACAACTCTTTGCATGTGGCTATTCAGACAGGTCTTTATCCACTGACTGGTCCATCTATCAAATTGGTCTCCAATTTAGAGACAAGGATGTCGTGTGGGACAGTGTCAAACACTTTGCACAAGTCCAGGTAGATGACATCAACTGCTCTACCCATGTCCCTCAGTTCCGTAGCCTCATTGTAGAAGGTCACCAAATTGGTCAGGCAGGATTTCCCCTTAGTGAAGTCAAGCTGGCTGCCACCAAGCACCTTGTTGTTTTTCATGTGCCTTAGCATGCCTTCCAGGAGAATCTGCTCCGAGATTTTGCCAGGCACAGAGGTGAGACTGACTGGTCTGTAGTTCCCCGGGTCATCCATTTTCCCCTTCTGGAAAATGGGGGTTATATTTCCCCTTTTCCAGTCTGGAACTTCACCTGACTGCCATGATCTTTCAAATACGATGGACAGTGTCTTAGCAACTTCATTTCCCAGCTCCTTCAAGACCCATGGATGGATTTCATCAGGTCCTATGGACTTGTGAACATTCAGGTTCTTAAGATGGTCTCGAACCAGATCCTCTCCTTCAGTGGACCTACGGTCTTCATTCTCACAGTCCCTGAGTCTGACTTCCAAGACTTGGGTGGTGTGGTCAGAGCCTTTGCCAGTGAAGACTGATGCAAAGAAGTCATAGAATCATAGAATAGTTAGGGTTGGAAATGACCTTAAGATCATCTAGTTCCAAACCCCTGCCATAAGCAGGGACACCTCACACTAAACCATGTCACCCAAGGCTTCATCCAATCTGGCCTTGAACACTGCCAGCGATGGAGCACTCACAACCTCCCTGGNAGGGACACCTTAAACCGTGTCACCCAAGGCTTCATCCAATCTGGCCTTGAACACTGCCAGCGATGGAGCACTCACAACCTCCCTGGACAACCCATTCCAGCATCTCACCACCCTAACAGGAAAGAATTTCTTCCTGATATCCAGTCTAAACCTCCCCTTTTTAAGTTTGAACCTGTTACCCCTTCTCCTATCACTACAGTCCCTAATGAAGAGAGTCCCTCCCCAGCATCCCTATAGGCCCCCTTCAGACACTGGAACCTGAGTCTTCTCCAAATACAGGGTAGCCAATTCTATTGATAGCTTCCAGAGGGGGCCTACGTTGTCCCTAGTCTATCTTTTATTTGCAGTGTACCTATAGAATCCCCTCTTCTTATCCTTATCCCAAGCCAATTTTAATTCTAACTGGGCCTTAGCTTTCCTAACCTGGTCCCAGACAACATCCCTGTATTCTTCCCAGGCTGCCTGTCCTTGCTTCCACCTTTTTTAAGCCTCTTTTTTCCTTCAATGTTTCCTCAGCAGCTCCTTATCAATTCAACAAGGTCTCCTTGCCCCCGTGCTGCACTTCATTCTAGTTGGGATGCAGCACTCCTGGGCTTGCAGTAGATCTTCCTTGAATACCAAGCAACAGTCTTGGGCCCCCATGCCCTCTAGGGCTATATCCAATGGAACCTTACTAAGCAGGTTCCTGAAGAAGCCAAAGTCTGCTCTCTTGAATTCCAAGGCACTGAGTTTGCTGCACGCTCTTCTCACTGTCCTGAGGATCTCAAATTCGAACATCTCATGATCACTGCATCCAAGGCTGCCCTGGAGCATCACATTTCCAACCAGACCCTCCCTGTTGATGAGCACGAGGTCAAGCAGGGCACCTCTCCTTGTTGGCTCCTCTATTACTTGCAGAAGGAAGTTGTCTTCCACAAAATCAAGGAACCTTTTGGATCGCTTGTGCTGGGCCGTACCATTGCTCCAACAGATGTCTGGGTGGTTGAAGTCCCCCATGAGAACAAGGACCTGCGAGCTTGAGGCTTTTCCTATCTCTCTGTGGAGCACTTCATCCACAGAGTCCTCTTGATCAGGCGGTCTGTAACAAATTCCCACAGTAATGTCTCCCATCGCTGTCCTCCCTTTAACCCTGACCTACAAACTCTCTGTTAACTGCTCACCTGTCCCCAGAGAGAGTTCCATAGTCTCCAGCCTATCCCTAACATAAAGGGCAACTCCCTGTCTCTGCCTACCATGCCTGTCTTTCCTAAAGAGCCTGTAACCTTCCATTCCAACACTCCAGTCACAGGAGCCATCCCACCATGTTTCTGTGATGCCTATTATATCATACCCCCGCAGATGGGCACACATCTCTAATTCCTCTTATCTGTTTCCCATGCTACAGTTGTTTGTATAAAGACATCTGAGCTGAGCTCCAAATGAAGCCAGCTCATAGGCTGGAGCAGCTGGAATATCTCTACATTGCTCCAAGCATTTATTATAGGTGCTGGCAACTGACTGGGTGTGTTAGGATGGCACCACACTTCTAACCATTTATTAACCTGTCCAATCTTCCTAGCCTATTTAGGGTGCTCTCTCTATCCTGGAGAATTGGCAAAAGGACTATCTGAGCTACAGAGCCCCTAACCACCTCTCTCAGGGCTCTGTAGTCCTTCTTAATGTTCTCCAGGCTACTGCTATGTATATCACTAGCACCCACATGGATCACTAGAAGTGAGTAATAATCAGTGAGACTTACTAGAGCAGGCAGCCTCTCTGCAACATCCCTGATCTGAACCCCTCCCTTAAGACAGGGTCAGGGTAACAGATGAGTGCTTTTGTCCCTTTCAGAGTCCCCTACCACTATGACGCACTGCTTTTTCCTGGCAGCACAAATAGAGATCTTCTTTACCAGTTCACTAGCCAGTTGCTTCTGATGCAAGTGCGTTTCATCACCAGCCCCCTGCAGGACAGCAAAACGGTTCTGGGTGGGGACATCAGATTTAGGAGGAAGCCCCTTGCTTTTAACTGTCCTCTTCCTCCTGTTGTGTTTTTGTTGTTGTTGTGTTTGTTTTATTTTTGTTTGTTTGTTTGTTTTTTGCTGTTCCCCAGCTTCCTGGTTTAATGGCCTCCTTCTTTCCTCCATGAACTACAGGGGACACTTGAGGCCCCTGAACAGTTTGGGCCTGGAGCAAGCATTTCTGCTTTCTCTCAGCTTCCCTGACATCTTCCAGCCTATTGACAGCATCCCACAGCTCAGCCCCTGCTGCAGGAGGACCTGCACCAGGGAGCACTGAGTGCAGCCCTGCCCATTGTGCACCCTACCCTCACCAAACCAGTGCAGGCACTCTCCACAACCGGAGCTCTGCACTGCAGCCTCCCCTCTCATCAGCTCTGTCTGGGTGCCTATGTTGGCCACCGCCAGGGTAGCCATAGCAGAGGTCCCACACGGGGCCCTGCTCATAAGGCGAGCACTCACCTGACCACGCAGATTACCTCAACCTGCTCTGTCCACCACGCTCCTGCTCACTCACACTCCCTGGGGCAGGATTTTCTCCAGTCAGGGCTGGTGCTGCCCCTCCTGGCTCCGCCCCCTGTGAGTCCCTGCTCATGTGAGCTGAGCTGCCAGCTCCTGGGCAAGTCCTGTCGAGGGCTTGAGGTTCCCTCGGTGGCTCTCATCACTCTGAGTTGAGGCTCCTGGGCGCTGATATCCCCCCCCTCAGGTGTTGAAGGAGTCCTCTCTCGAGCTGCTCACCTCAGCAATTGACCAACAATGGTCAATGATGCCCAGTTTAAATCTGCCACCTCTGTGGTACTTGGATGTACTTGTGTGGGCCAAGTATATGAACCTAATTATGTTTAATTATTTAGCATTACAAATTGACCACACTTAATCTCTAATGTTACTACACTAGAGCTTCCTAATATTGCCATTCCTAAGAAAACTATAGCTGTCGTTTTCAAAATCTGTCAGATTTTCTTTTTCCTACTGAAAGAGTAGTCAGATTCTCCTATACATACTTTGAATGACTAGAAAAAATAACAATAATTCAGCATCGGGTTTCTGAGGACACTCATCATCATATGCAAATACAATTCACTTCTCCTAAGGAAATACTGCAGACATGTATTTTAAATAGGTGAGTTTGATTCTGCCTCTGATCTTAGATTTTCACTTCAGCTTTTCAAAAATAAATATGAGTAGATCAATGTTTGTATGCATGTAGTTGTGCCCTACATGACTTTGAAACGTCCATAACTTTGAGTCATGCTCATAGTGTGAAAATATACTGTTTCTGTGAGTATATGGCTTACATTTCACTGACTGAGAGAAAGACTAAGGCATAAGATGCAATGTTTCCAAAAAAATTCCAGTTCTGACTTGAATTCAAGAAGGAAGCTGAGGTGTCAGGGGGCAGTGCCTTATGCTTGAAAGAGCCAGGCCCTGGTCTTTCATGCACAAGGGCACCAGATTCCTGTGCAAGTTGCATGTGAACTTGTGCTTCTGGCTTTGTGTATCGTTTTTGCTTGCATACACAAAAAATTTTTTATGTTTTTTTAGAGACTTCCTGCAAATATAGACTTAACCTATGTGGAGTTTCCTGAATCATGGATTATGTCGAACCACAGCAGAGTATATGGCACTGAAATAAGGAAAGAAGAGAAAATATTAAATGACAGATTGCTGTCTACTACAGTTGAATGTACACATGGTATGGTAGCCATATTATCTCTAAATTGTAAGTTTTCAACACTCTGTATCACACCCAAGTTACATGCCTAGCCAGCATAAACCAGTTTCTTTTTCCTATCCCATTCCTTCACTGTTATGCTTTTCACATCACATGTTCAAAATCAGTAGTAATGAACAATTGCTCAGAGAGGATGATAGCCTTCAGGAAGAATTCTGCAAAGTCTGTGGTAAGTGCAAATTTCCCCAGTTTCCCTGATCACCCTCCATATACATGTTTCTACTACAGTAATGCAAAAGAAAAGCACTGAAGATACAGCAAATATTCTGCATTTTTTAAAATATACTTATTCCTAGTAAAAGTAAAAATTTATCATAAGTAGATGTCAAACCAGATATACCACTCCAAAAAGCATCAGCTGAACTTAGAAAAGTGAATCTGTGGGATTGAATCACTGAAGGATGAATAAGGTTAGATGCTGAAGAGGTGGACAACTATATTTACATTTCTTTCTTAATAAACTTTGAAATTAAAATTTTCAGCTTCTTTGGTTTTGGAACATTTTTTTGGGGGGCCCAAACGAATCAGTGCCATATCCTACCGTCTCCATTCTCTACTGTGAGGATGGTGAGGCACTGAAACAGGTTGCGCAAAGAAGTGGTAAATGCTACATCCCTGGAAGTGTTCAAGGCCAGGTTGGAGGGGGCCTTGGCCAGTATGTTCTAATGTGACATGTCCCACCCATGGCAGTGGAGTTGGAACTAAATGGTTTTAAGGTCCTTTCTAAACCATTCTATGATTCTCAATGCATAACTCTCTGAAGTGCAGGGTTTTTTTTGAGTATGTTAAATTGCATTGCAACTCCAGGTTACAAGACAATTCCTGTTTAGAACTTTAGATATGATCTGCAAACAAGTGCTATTATTAAAGAACAAGGAGAAAGAAAATGTGAAGGTGTTCAGATGAGTAGCTTCATGACATTGGTTAGACGATCTGTGTGCTTCCTAGATGTCATATAGTGGAGCTTGCAAGGTGGCTTCATAAAAAGTTGAGGAATAATTTTCTGTGATAATTTGTTAGCTTTTTTATTCATAGTCTCCTATCTGGTTTCTCTTCACTTTTCTGAAATATAGCCGTAATTTAAAAAAAACAATCAAATGCAAAATTTTATGCCAAGGGAAATATGTCACACAATGAGAGTTTTCAGGTCTGGTTCAATAGGCTGAGTAGGATTACACATGAATATTCCAGGTACTAATTTTCAACATTTTAATGAAAAATAATTTATGTCAGACATTACCAAGCAATGTAGTAAAGATGTTTCATAATTTCTCTAATTCTCAATAGATACGAAGAAGGTGTAATTTTAATAAAACAAAGGGCATGGCTTTTTGTTTTAGAAACATTCAATACAGAAAGAGTATCCAAATCTAACTTTAAAACATGCCTAGAGTCTTTCTAGATTGTTCATTATAAAGCTACTTTATTATGATATTCATAACATAAATATACAGTTGCTTTACTGTTGTTATCCCTGTTGTTTTAACTGTATCATAATGATATGCATGATTTTACTGAAAATTTCTAACTAGGAAAATTATTATGCTCTCAGGTAAAAGAATTCATTAAATTAATTGTCCAACTTACAATTTGCATTGGAAGCTAACTGATTCTTAAATGGATACCCTTTCTTCAGCTCTTCTGCAAATATCCCATCCAAGTTTTTCTCACAGTGAAGATACCAGCAAAGAAAATGAGTTAGACAGACAGTTAAACTTGTACAGAGATCATCTGGGTGTCCACTTGAATTGTCTGAGCAACTCTAACAAGCATGATCTTGAATTTCAAATTTTTGCAGCCATTCCATAGACTTAAATATTGCAAAGATGTATTCTAATAAATCAAAAAAACCTCACTCAGAAAACCAGTTTCTTGACCAATGTTGCAGATATTCAGTTCATGAGGGTACTTATTTAATGCAAAGTTTTATCTTTAGTTGACAGTTGCTTGTTGTACATCCAACTTCAGGTGCTGGCTCTGCTTCTAGTTTTTAAAACCAGAAAAAAATAGTTCAAGTTTTCACTGAAAGGGCTTTCAGCTAGGAGTATTTTAGTCTTTATATTTTCTTAGTCTTATAATATGGTGTTTATTGACTAGTTGGTAAGCAGTTTAAATTATACAAATAGATTAGAAATATTTTTCCTCTGATTTTATTTTATTATATAGTTGCGGAACGCATTGACATGTACTGCAGGAGGTATTGAGCTAATTACATTTCTTTTTGCACTCATCAAAAAGCATGATTTAAAAACAATTAGTTTTGTGGAATGCTCTGTGCAATTAACAAGCTATATGAATGACTGATATTGCCCCTGCAGGTGTCTGAGATAGACAGGCTAATGTGAAAGTTCAGAAGGGACAGAGCATACTAAAAATAATCAATATAATTCCAAGAATTATTTCAGAAATTTTTATGTGGTTTTATATAATGCAGTGTAGTATTACATTATTTATATTCTGTACAATGTTTAGAGTATCTATTACAGATATCCTTCACTACTGTTTATCAGATTATTTAAATTCCAATTTGATGAAAGGGAGGTGTTCAGAAAAGAAAGCCAATAATTTTATGAATGTTCTTTTAGAGGAACTGGTGATTTTTAGAATGCCTCTTTCTTCCATTATTCATTAATCAGTCAGACATGAATTCTGATTTTCCCACATGCATTTTTTATTTATTGTTCCGGCTCTCTAATATGATGGCTGAAAAAATTAATAAGATAATAATGAATAGTAGGTGGGAAATAATGAATAATACATAACTGGTTGAAACCCAAAATCTCATAAAAATACATGATAAAACATGTCAGATTTGGATAATCACAACTTTTTTCTGTACTATAGTAGCTGTATGAACAGTCACTATTGCTTCATTCAGTGAATTCACCCTGTTAAGTGGTCAAAGTGAAGGGAGGGTGTTAAAAACCAAGTACAAGATGATTAAGTTTTCTCTCTCAAAAAAAAAACCAACAAAAAGCCCCACCCACAAAAAACAACCAAAAAGCATTTAGAATCACTTCACATGGTTTTCAATACTTTTATATGGGAGTTCATTTCACGTATAGTAAATTTTCTTTCCTCAGTGCTCCTATGAGATGTCATAATGTAGTTGATATGAGCATAAAACACTGCTTTGTTTTTGTAGCAAACAGTTCCAAGGACACACTTAGAACTCCAAGATGATAAATTATTTTCTATATCAGTCTTTAGTTCTGTACTTCTCCAGGGTAGCATACCTTTTAAATAAAATTACTGTCTTCCTTAAGAACTAGGTAAGTCATGAAGTAGAAAGGGTGAGACTTAAATAATTCCTTCCCCTTTGGAAAATTCTCAAGTGATGAACCATAGACATAGAAGACAAAAGATAGAAGGAAGGGAAAGTAATAACAACATAGTTTATTTGGATTACACGTGTCACTTGTATTAATGTGAAAATTTGATTGCACAATAAAAGTGGCCTTCAAGAAAAGTCAACCTTTAAGTAGGCTTCAATCTGCTAATAAAATATGAAAAATATCTAAATGATAAATGTTACATACAGGGAGTAAAGGAGGAGAGAATCCTTAATTCCCAGTTTTCCCATGAAAAATATATCAACATATATGTAGAGTCTTAGAATCAGTTACATAGCAAACTATCCAGAAACAAGTACTATATGCAAAAAAAGCGCTGGGGAGTTGCAGTAGATCCTTCCTCTGTTGGCATATTCCTTATGATTAATAAAGGACATTGGGGAATCTGGAATGTACTTTCATTTCTACAGCAAATCATGTGTTTAGAAAGTTTCTCCGCTTGGAAGATTGCATCTAATATTCTTTGCATCCAAACAATACAGTAACTTTTTCAAAATATACTTATTTGTTGTCTGCTGTGTGTCACTTCTTCCATGAGGGTAGCACAGCCATTTCAGTGTACCCTATAAACACTCCTGAAGGCAAGACAAATATGAAGTTGAGTAATACTGGATTAAAGAAATCAAATACACTATAATCAAGTTGCTATTTTCACAGCTTCACAGAATCTTACTTGAAAAACTACTTCAATTTTATAAAAAAAATAATATGTCCAGTTACAGCTAACATTTTAACCCGTGTTCATCCTATTTCATATGCCAAAGAATCAGAAATTTTTTTTCAATGATTAGCATTGTGAGCAATGCTAAAATTAGATTCGGTCTGGGAAAAAAAAAAAAAAAAAAAAAAACCCCAAAAAAAAAAAAAAAAGCCCAAGAGTTAATATCCCTTCAAAAATTATTGTGCTAAATCCAGAAAAGGAGAAAAGAAAAAAAAAAAAAAAAAAAAAAACCCCAAAAAAAAAAAAAAAAGCCCAAGAGTTAATATCCCTTCAAAAATTATTGTGCTAAATCCAGCTATGGAGTAAGGCAAAAAAAAAAACTAAAACAAAAAAACATGAGAGGCAGAAATACTGATGCAATTTGTAGGGCACTAATCGACATAAAACTAAAGATAATTTGCAACATGATATGATACCACTAAAAACACATGCAATTTGGGGAAATACATTCATAATCAGAAGCATAATTATAGACCAAGAAAATGATAGATCTTCTGTTTCCAACATCAAAGAGACTACATTTAGAATAATGCCTGTAGATATGATTCCTCAGTACTATTACAGAAGCACTATAATATATTATAAGCAGGTACTCTACTTTCAAAGGATGCTTGGTGTCTCATTCGTATAAGCCTGAATTTACCAGGTTCATTTTTGAATTCCTACAAAAATATGTCCTCTGTAATCTCACTGCTGGATGTGCACCAATCTCTCTTCAGAATGCTTGAATTTACTGACCAGTTTTAATGAAACTCTAAACACTCCAAAGTTCTTAACTTTCTACAGGTTTGGTTGACAGCAGGTTGTCCTCATTTTGGCCAGCAGAGAGCAGAGACAGGACACTTGACCCAAACAAGCTAAAGGGTATTCCATACCACAGCACATCATGCCCAGTATATAAACTGGGGGAAGTTACCTGGAAGGGACCAATCACTGTTCAGGATGGGCTGGGTGTCGGCCAGTGGGTGGCAAATAATTGTATTGTGTATCACCACTGTTTATTGTTTGTTTGGTTTTTGGTTTTAGGGGGGTTTATTCCCTTTTAGTTTTATATTTTCTCCCATTGTTATTTTCCTTATTATTACTAGTAGTAGTAGTATTATATTGTACTTTAATTATTAAACTCTTCTAATATTGATCTGCATGTTTTACATTCTGTCAGTTCTCCTCCCCATCCCACCTGGGGGGAAAGGGAGGGGTGAGAGAACAGTTATGTGATGCTGTTACCGTCTGGGTTTAAACCATGACAAGGAGCTGGAGTAAGGTTCAATCCAGTACTGTCACTGAAGGAAATGCTGCAGTATGAATAGAATAGTTATCTCTTTTGTCTGACTCAGCTGAAAAAAATTTGTTCAGACATGAAAGACACATGACACAAAATGTGCCAGTACACATGAAGCCATTTAATTGAAGCTTTTATACTTGAGTTCAGACCTCATTCCCATCTCCTTAAAGAGAACTCCGCTAGCTGCAGAACTTAGTGTAGTATGTTCATGAATGTTAAAACTTAACATTTGCATTCATTTATACATTAATATTCATTAGCTGTGACAATATGTAAAATTAGGACTAATGTTACTTAGTAACATGTTTCAGATTATTTATCTTGTATTCAGAAATGTCTGAGCTGCACTGTCCTGAAAGAATAAAAAATGTTGAAAAGACGAATTTAAATCCAGGTTTTGCTTACTCAACTTTTGCAGCAAACATTTATTTTATTTCATTTTCTTTGCTCTAGCATCTAAAGCCTTTGTCTGTGGTATGTATCATACATTGTGGTATGAACTGTACAAATTTTTAGCAAATATGAAGTTTACTGTTTCATTAAAATGCAAAATAGAATAATGACATTTGGATAAAATAAGTAATTCAGTCAGGATCATCATATTTTAATTCAGCCATATGCTTAAACTAGGAAAATAGTTACGATTACTGTCTTCTCCATGGAACTTGCCTGCTATCACATGGTTTCAGAGACACTTTCAAATTCTCAAACACCAATTGCATGTATTATGATTCATCTGCTTTCTCTTTTCCATAACTATCTCACAACTGAACAGAAAAATCTGTTTCATAGGTAAAGAATATTTATCACGTTTTTTCTTTTTCTTTGGTAGATGAGCATGCATTAGAAAGTACAAGACAGTCACAATGATTTAGTACCCTCAAATTTAGAAACAATCACATTTATCACTCAGAACAAAAAAGAAGTACAAACACAAATACAGCTGAATAAAAATTCAAGACCTCTCTTAGCTGTCTATAGAAATCTGCTAGAACATGTTAGCTTGCCAAAATCTAAATTCTGCCCTACCCATGCTTGCAGGTCGAAGGGTAAGGAATGTCTTTCTGCCATTTGCCATCCTGTTCTCTAAGAATAAATATATTATCTATATTACAGGGGATCATAGATTTTGAGCTACAGTTTCTGATTCCCTGTGGTGAC
The DNA here is from genome assembly GCA_002631895.1 of Agapornis roseicollis. NCBI lineage: Eukaryota > Metazoa > Chordata > Aves > Psittaciformes > Psittacidae > Agapornis > Agapornis roseicollis. The sequence goes on from NDXB01005166.1 coordinate 31,598, forward strand.
CTGCTAACCAACAGGCAACCATCCAGCAGACAGGGCTGAACCTGGCAGCCAGGGCCCACACAACAGCCCCAGCCAGGCTTCTGAACATCTCCAGGAATGGAGACTCTGCAACTGCTCTGCGCAACCTGTGCCAGTGATCAGTCACCCTCAAAGTAACAAAATGTTTCCTGATTTACAGGAGGAATATCATGTGTTTCAGTCTGTATATAGAATAATAAATACGTCAAAGCTGCTGGGAAACACTTGTGCAAGGAAAAGGTACACATAACAAATACTGTCATTGTTGGCAGATGGAGCTTTATTATGTGCAGCAATAGGTTTATCTAGCTTGCTTCATCATGTGGCACTTCAATAATGTGCTAGCAGGAGAAAGCTTTACTGTGCATCTCTTCTCCCAGACATGTTCACAGTATCCAGAGTAATAAGTATTCAGTCTACTGATTCTCTCTTGTTTCAAATGATATTCTTAGACCATGGATTTTTAGACATCCCCAAATAAGAGGGAGAGGGACAACAAAAGAGGTTATTTCCATACCTATCTTTTTTCCTTGCTGTATCACAGCACATTACTGAATCATTAATACAAATGCAAAAGAGTACTTTCAACCTGAGAGGTTTCTCATTGATACAACTCAGTCCATATTTTAGAGTTGAACAGCCAAAGACACTTTCAATAATTGTGATGCAAATAGTCCAGATATGCTGCAAAGAGTAAGAAATAATAGCACAGAATAATATAGCACAGATACTAAAGAGATCTTTGCTTGCATTAAGTTAGTTATCACTTCTCCTGATAGTGTAATGAAATCTTAGTAACTATAGAATGAATTCAGTACAGAAATGTTTATCTATCTGGAAAATGTCCTTATTCATTTTTTAATATAGTTCAAGCAGGTATGGGCAAAATGTGAAATAACAGAGACCTAGACTAACAGCACAATACAAAATAATGGAGCTAGAGTACAGTGATATTGGATCATAATTTTTTGCTGCACAAAATTCTCATTATAGTGAACCTCATCGTTCACTAAGTGCTGCCTTTTAAAAGGGCCTCATCCATCTTTCTGGAGTTGAAATGCTTTTTAGTTGTGCAGAGCAAAATGCTTCATAACCATGTGCTGATTTTCTTCTTAGGTATTTATTTGATATATATTTATAAATGTAATGTAAAAACAACTTTAAATAGCCAGATAATTATATAGAGAGTCCATAAAAGTGCCTGTAACTGTTGACTTTACATGCCAATGAATTTAATAACAAAAAGTGATACATCTAGATATGAGATGAGTCTAATACTGAATAACCATTTTACATCAGAGGTCAGTCATTATCTTCCCTATTATAAACAAATAGAAAGCAACAGAAAATCCATAGAATATAGGACTGATAAATCTCTTGCAGATCAATTGAAGGGTGCAGAACAGAGCATGATATCAATACATGCAAAGGTAGTGAAAATCTGAGCCTTAACTTGATCTTTGCCAGAGTTCCATGACAGAAACTGGATTTCCAGTCTACTTTACCCACATTTTAACACTTAGTATTTCCCTAAGATCAAAGTATTCCTATTTTTTTTTCCATGCTTACTTATCTCTAAGATCCTCAGCAATATAAGAAAAATTGAATTTTGCTTTCCAAACAACAAAGACTTGATCTGGGCTCTTCCCAGTGAGAAACAGAAGAGAAGGTTGTGACACTTTTGGAAGTCTATATAACTGCCTACAGTGATAATGTTTATGACTAGTATACAAAACATCTTCCTCACACTGGGATAACAAGCCAGAGAGGGTCATAAAAATCTTTCAAGTATATTTCAGTGGAGAAATTTCAATTTAATATATCCTACAACAGGAGGGGGCAGAGAGCTGGGAAATGCTCTTTTTATTTTTTTTTTTCTGTCCTTTATTACACAATGCCCTCTGTTACTGGACTCAGCATTCTGTGGCAACCTCAAGAAGGAAAAGATAAAACTTGGTTTTGAGTCTCAGACTCAGTGATTATTTCATCAATAACAGAACCCCTTATAAATAGAATTAAATTAATTTGTTATTGGTACAGCACACTGTAAGTGTAGTTTGTACAGAACTAATAATTAGCCTAATTTTTGCTTGTGATTTGTTCTTGCAGACCATTTTTTGCTTTCATACTCTTAAGATGTATTTATTTATTCATTTATTAAGTAGTTATAATAATAATTAATAGTTTATATGCAATGTAAAACTCAAGGCAACCCTGTGTGTAGTTAATAGACATTGCCATCCCCAGGTAAGCATAAAGCCAAGATATTAATTACATTGTTATCACATGCATAATTCAGATGAGTTTTACCTTTAAAGTATTATATAATATTATATAAATCTACATTTTACCAGAAAAATGTACTGTACTCTCTATAAGTCTTCAAATTTTCATTATAAAGAAATACCAGCAAATTTATTTTCTAGATTGTTTTTTTTAACTTTCCAACTTGTCATCACTGAAATGTTCCACACAGTTGGTTTTGAGGGAATTATTAATGACCCCAGGCATCCTCAAAGTTCTGTTTTCCAGCTACTATAAACATGATTTACTTTATGTAAAACTGTTAAGTTTAATCTTAAAATATTTCCATATCCTCCAGTCAACTGTTCTTCTTTGCATGACTCCTGCTTTCATTTAATCTTTCTTGAACATGAAACTGATATTAAACAGCCAGTTTCAAATGAGGTCTAACCTTTTTTGTGCACAATGGCACTAATATTTTTTTTATCTCTGCAGGAAAAGTTTACTTTGGTATATTGCTTGCTTTTTTTAGTTATAAAACACATTGACACTTACAGTGGGCTGTTGCCCAGCAAGGTGACACTTTATTCCAAACTAATCAGGCCCAGTTTGTAAATATATATGCTGGATTTCCCAAAGTATGAAGTTTCACTTTGTAAAACTAAGATTCATACTACTTCTGTCCAAAATCAAACACCATTCACCTCTTTCTGTGTAATATTCAGAGCCATCTTTGCTTTGAATGTTTAATAGCATATTGTTATTAAATTTTATTATTACACTCCTAATATTTTGGATAAAAAAACTGATTAAAATTTGGACTAAGATATCAAGTTTTCAAGGCCAGTCTTTAGGATATCCACTAAAATAGCATCCTTACATGAAATATTTCAATTTTTAAAGATCTCCATTACTGAGTTACCCTTTGTATGACTTTACACTTTTGCCTAACTCTTTCATCTCCAGATTAATATATGCTTTCTTTCACTGGTATATCAAATGCTTGATTGGAGTCTTTAAGGACAACTACAGACATTCTCTCATCACTGATATGCACGAATAACTGACAGTTGCTTCACTCCCCTCTCATATGTAGACATCACTTCACTATTCTTCAGTTTGATTGCATCCTCCTTCTCCAAAAAGAATTATTAAAAATACTTATTGCCAGGAAAACAATTTAATTTTTTCTTTTTTCTGTCACAGTGTAAAAGTCTGAGCTGAAGAATTTGCTTAAAGGGGCAGTGGTAAGACTATCCTTAATCTTATCTTTTCCTCATAGCAACTGGTTTATTCCCCCTTCTTTTTTTATATACATCTGACTGAATATTCTCCAATAATATATTTAAATGCCTCCTGCTAGTTCAACTCAACTGAACTTTAGGAATTCTCAGTCTGTCTCAACACTTATTGACTTATAAGTCTGGAATGAGAAAAGATTTCCATGGTTCTTGAAACCAGCTGCTATCACCACTTTCCCATTTCTTAAATTGGAATAGGGCAGATCTACATTGATTTTTCTTTACATGTCTGTCATGGTTTAAGCTACATACATAACAGGGGAAAAAAATCAAATGCAATTTAGTCCACAGTGCAATGTTCTGTCTGGACATGCTTGTCATCTAGGCAAATTTGACATTTCAGACAAATGCATTATTACTATTAGTGTGAAGAATCTAAAACATGTATTTAGGTACATCAACTTTCAATTAATCACTAATGCTTCTTACATAAACAATCAAGTAGTTTGATTGGTTTTGCTACACAAAATTTGGCGGTTGACTGTTTGCAGACTTTTTCTCTGTATGTTTCCTTTATAGGAAATGTCCATAGACATTTCCTTATATGTTTTCATTCATTTGTAAGAATGAGCTGGCCTTCAGTCTTTTTTTACACCACATACAGAGCTAAGATTTATTTTGGAGAAGAATAAACATTTGGAGCTTCTTTTGCAGATGAAGATTGTTCTTTTCAGGGCCACCTGTGGCTCTTTGTTTTGTGCTGCAGTTTATAAAGCAGTGGTCAGGATATCAGCATCACAGAGTCAAGCTAGCTGGATAAATATGAAACTAATTGTACTTTGCAATGGGAAAGTAATGAAAGATAGCAGGATCAAATCCTTTTCGATCAGCACTCCACTGTTTAGTTTTCTTCTTCCAGACCTGCAGTAACACTGCTGAGTAACTGATTAAATTACTGGCCTATTATGTGTATCTAAAATAAATTAGCTATAAAACTGCCAGAAAAGTGGAACATTATTTAGTGTCTGAGAAGTAGCTCTGATTACCTAAGGCTTTGCTTGTTTTAATATTTACTATAGATATTTTTTTTATAATGTGTTCACATCTGTTAGATCCCATTTCTAATTTCATATGTAATTTTTCTCAATATAAATGCTAATTTTAAGATTATCATTATCTTCATTTACATCATGTTGTTAATGTGGAGTTATGAGTTGGAAAAAACCCTCACCAGTAACAAGTAGGGAAACTGAGAGCAAGCAAGCCACTCAAAACATAGGCATCTTCCTGCATTAGAGATGTCTAATTAACGCTATGGCTCATCAGGGGTGACCTCTTTGCTTTTCTTTTTCTTTTCATTTCTAAAAGGATAAGAAAACTTCTGTCTGGTGTATATCCAATACAGACACAGTTCATTTGTAACAGTCCTTAAAGGTATAAGTGAGGGTTTAGTCTAAAATGAAGAACAAAAGATATGCTAAAAAGAGTACAAGTGCTCAACTGTCTTTATGAAAACATTAATTCTGTATATGCAAAATAATAAAGAGTATGCAGTACAATGTATTAATTAAAATTAAACATGTAACAGTCTTTTCATCTGCTTTATTAGAAAATGAAAGGTAATGAAGGGAAAGACGAATTCTGACATCTGTTTTAGTGTCTGTTTGGCTCAGTTCAGAAACTATCTTGCTTGGCTCACTCTCTGCTGCTTACCACCACTTTCCACATGGCCATTATTATGCCTTGGATCTGCATGCTGAAAAGCAGTCCAGGTTTATTCCTTGTCACCCATCAATAACAGATATTTAGATCATAGTGGACAGTTCTGGGGAAGTTAATTTCTTGTTTGCTTATCCTGTAAACATATGCAGCAAACTTCCTAGCCAGCAGAATTGCAACCTATCCCAATATGGCTGTGTTCAGGTAGCTAGGATGATAATGACAATTTGGAACTCTATTTTGAAAGATACTGAGGCAATTAAGAAAGTTTATGCAGTATAGCTCTTATTCACCCCTATCACAACCAGTCACAAGAGGAAATTTAGAATGACTTGGCCATAAATGGTATGCATTTTACAATCCTTCTCTGAATATTAATGTGATTCTAAGTTAAGAAAACTGTGGCATAAACTGTAGAACATCCTTACTAGGCATGGAATTATTTGCAATTTTTCTTTTTCATGTTGTGGATTACTTTCTCTAAATGATGAGTTAATATTAAGAGGGGGAATAATATGTTTGTTATTCCTAATTAAGTTCTGAGAGACCAAGATAAGATCCTTCTAAGAAAAGAATAATAACAATCAATGTGAGTGAGCCTGGGATGATCTGCTCTACTTTGAAGGAGATCTCTAACTCTAAAGAACTGAAACATGAAATATTTTGCTTATATGAACTCCAAATGTTCTGGATTTTTTTTTTCCCAACTAAGATCTAATCACTCTGGGTCTCCCTCATTTTCTTTGAAGCTCAGAGTAATTCTAATTGTATAATACTTGAGTATATAATTCCTTTAGTGCAATCTTTTTCATGCCCTTTCATTATTTTTTGTCACTTCTAGATAAGGGGACTGAGAAAAATTGTGTGATGAATGTGTGAGGATCTCCATGTTCCTCTGCTGACAGTAGTCAGCTATTTTCCTTCTATGCCATCACACTGAGGAGGAAGCAGAAGTCTGATGACTATCTTGTGTAAATACAATCTGGATGGTATATTCCAGGGGAATAGGAAAACTTTTGCAACCATTTTTGCATAAAAGAGTCTAATTTATCTGTATCTTCTAACCAGATAGCTTAAATCCTACGGAAAGTAGACTGGAAAAACCAAAATGGGTGAGAAATTTTCTTTAGCTACTATGTAGGAACTTTTGTTTACTGGAAGCAGGATGGAGAAGTAAGAGCTTTAGGGTAAAGATGTGCCTTGTAGAAGATTTCATATCCTAGAACAAGCACAAACAGCATGACATGTTGAACTCATGAAAGCTTAAAGAGCTTGTTTTGAAAAAATACAGAAATTGCCTTAAATGATAGGAAACAAATCACTGCATGTATAAATTATTTGGTGAACCAACGGAATTAGTGGAGGTATTCTGAGTTTATTGTTAATCCATCCCACAGCTGACTCCTTGCTGAGCTCTGTCTTGGAGAGCTGCAAGGCATCAACATTTCTGTTCATCAGTGTGTGAATCATAGAATATCATAGAATAGTTAGGGTTGGAAAGGACCTTAAGAACATCTAGTTCCAACCCCCTGCCATAAGCAGGGACACCTCACACTAAACCATGTCACACAATGCTTCATCCAATCTGGCCTTGAACACGGCCAGGTATAGAGCACTCACAACCACCTTGGGCAACCCATTCCAGTGCCTCACCACCCTAACAGGAAAGAATTTCTTCCTGATATCCAATCTGAACCTCTCCTGTTTAAGTTTGAACCCATTACCCCTTCTCCTGTCACTACAGTCCCTAATAAAGAGTCCCTCCCTAGCATCCCTATAGGCCCCCTTCAGATACTGGAAGGCTGCTATGAGGTCTTCACACAGCTTTCTCTTCTCCAGGCTAAACTGTTCTGATTCTCTGAGTGCCAAATGTGCTACACCTACTGTGTGTGGACAGGAGAACCCCAATGAGCATCAGTCTTCCTCTCCCACTGGAAGAAAACAGCTGTCCCGCCTGACAAAGAATTCAGGTGGTACTAATTACACTGCTTGCTGCCTTTTCATGACCGCAGCACAAAGTTAGGTACTGTGGGAGCTGTAAGAAAAGTAGGTTACGAGTAATATTTTTAAACTATGAGTAGGATTGTTTTGACACTGGGTTTTATATGAAAAGCAGAAACCAAGAAAATATGGAAAGGATGGAACACAATTATATTCAGGGTTGGTCCAGGTCCATTTAAACATAAAAGTTCAGTTGAACTGGAAAACTAAGAATATTTTTTAATATGTGAAAATAAGGAAAAAATCTTCCTATGATGATCTAATATCTTTGGATCAAGAGACATATTATTAAAATTGATTTTATTAATATAATTTACTCATTAGTAGACATATTTTTTTAAATATCAGTTTAAGGAGAGGACTGAAATAGCCTCTTCAAAGTTTTCAGCCATATGTGAAAAATTGGTTTTAAAGGGAATATAAGTTGCACCTACTTCCTGGAACACAGTGTTTTCCACAAATCAAGAGAAAATCATTTAAACAAGAAGAAATTTCCAACAAGCCTAGCTGTATGAAAAATGGGAGAAAAGATCTCTGTAACATTTCACTGTACCACGTTGTATTTTATGGGTTGTTATATTGTCTTTTATTTATATCTGGTGTTAGCTAAAGATGATCAGTATAGCTGATATTTTGTTTGTTTGTTTGTTTGTTTTTAATTTTCTACGGCCAAACATATTTATAAGTTCAGTCTTCCCCAAGATACTTTATATTAAGTTGCTGTGACAACACACAGAAGGGCATGTGTGCACCTATGTGTTTTTGCATATACTTGCAGGGGAGTGGTGTTCCTCAGTGGTTGGTGTTGGGACTGGCACTGTTTAACATCTTTGTTGGTGACATGGACAGTGGGATTGGGTGTACTGTCAGCAAGTTTGCTGACAACACAAAACTGTGTGGTGTGGTCGGCACACTGGAAGGGAGGGATGCCATATAGATGGCATCTTACTTAAGAAGTGAGTGGGTGTGAACCTTATGAAGTTCAACAAGACCAAGTGCAAGGTCCTACACCTGGGTAAAGGCAATCCAAGGCACAGCTACAGGTTGGTTGGAGAAGAGATTCAGAGCAGCCCTGTGGAGAAGGACTTGGGGGTGGTGGTCGATGAGAAAATGAACATGAGCCAACAGTGTGCGCTTGCAGCCTGGAAAGCCAACCGTATCCTGGGCTGCATCAAAAGGAGTGTGACCAGCAGGTCAAAGGAGGTGCTCCTGCCCCTCTACTCTGCTCNGGTCGATGAGGAACATGAGCCAACAGTGTGCGCTTGCAGCCTGGAAAGCCAACCGTATCCTGGGCTGCATCAAAAGGAGTGTGACCAGCAGGTCAAAGGAGGTGCTCCTGCCCCTCTACTCTGCTCTCATGAGACCTCACCTGGAGTATTGTGTGCAGTTCTGGTGTC
>NDXB01005168.1:0-33270 GCA_002631895.1 Agapornis roseicollis
ACACCTGTGCTGGGCTCTTGTGCCTCATCCCCGCTCTGTGCAGTCTCTGTCGCTCCTCAGGGATCACCAGGAGCATGTCCGGCTTGGATTTCACCACATCTCAGTTCAAATATATCATATTGTCTACTTCAACTGATTAAGTCAAGGAGATGTTTGTAGTCAGGGTAGAGAAAGAGGTATCAATTATAGTTCTTACAAACTTAGATGTGGTGAGTTCCATCTATTTCATTCCATGCGTGATCTCTGTTCCACTCTCCCCCAGCTCCCCATGGTTCTGGGGGCTCTGCTAGGAAGTCACTCACATGCACTCACTGCTTCGTATGTCTGGATTTCAGAGCCTACAACACACTTTGCTGCTAGGTCTTTCAAGGCCTGTCTGACTTGTTGATTTTGAAGGAGGTAGATGTAAGGGTTACACAGCTGAGTAATTACACAGTAAAGGAAAGATACAACTTTGTCAAAATCCCTCCCCCCCGTTGCCTTGGTCGGATGGACCTGAAGATGGAGCTGCTGTACAGAACAGTGACCACAATGAGGTGACTGGAACATGTGAAAAGGCTTTTTTCCTGCTTGCTGAAGACTGGATGTGTATGACCGTGTGGATGATGTAGGCATAGGAAAAAGCAGTTACTGATAAGGTGCCAGGTAATACCAGAACACCAGTCACTAGCCCTCCTTTCTCAATGATGCCCGTGTCTGTGCAGGACAGCTGGAGCAGTGGTGCTGTATCACAGTAGAAGTGGTCAATGGCACCAGACCTGCAGAATGGCAACCAGATTATAATTGTGAGTGGGGAGATCATCAAGAAGAAACTCATTACCCAGCAGGGCAGCACCAGCTGGAAACAAAACCTATTGCTCATCAAGGCGGCATAATGCAAAGGACGGCAGATGGCCACGTAGCGGCCAAAGGACATGACATGTCAGACAGAATCTCCTGTGTGTGTTTGTCCCCATTGCCTCTGGTCCTGTCACCAGGCAGCACTGAGAAAAGCTGGCTCTCTCCCCTTTGCACCCTTCCTTAAGGTATTTATGCACATCAGTGAGATTGCTTCTGAGCCTAGATGACATAGAATCGTTTGGGCAGGAAAGGGCCTTGAGATCATCCTATTCCAACCCCTTGCCATGGGGGTTTGAACACAAGAAAACACTTGCAAGTTAAGGATTTCCAGGACAGCTTAGAGGAGGTTATTTAGGGATTTTTTTAATGTCACAGATACACTTGTTCGATGCCATATTATGAGAGATACATTCTTTGATTGGGATTATGCAGTACACTGTGGGACAAAGCGGAATATGTCTGCCATTGGGAGCAAGCTATAGCTCATATTTAATAAACAATAAGGTTTAAATCTGATATACATAATATGCAGGGGGGGAAAAAAAGAGTAAGCAACAGATACAGATAAAGAAGGGGTTAGAAAAGCCAGTATCATGAGCAAATCAGAGGCTGGCATCAGTTCATGTTTGGTTGGTATAGACAGACATCTTGCTCTTGTGCAGAGACGCCCCAGTTTTACCAGGATGGGTTGTAAGTCTCTGACCATCAGGCTTTTCATCTCTTTCATGGTTCCTCCATTATTCATCTTCCATTGTCAAAAGCAAATCATTTTTTTTGCCTTTAAGACAGATTCATCTAATCCTTTATCACCTGTCATGCTGCCTGGTGAGCTGCTCCTCCGTGGCAAGCCTCTTTCGTTCTCCTTCTCCTTCATCCCTTATTCTTCCTTTCAGATTTTTTTTGTTGCTAGTTTCAGGCTTGCTCTGCAAACACCAATGTGTCTGCCTCAGGCACCTCTAAAGGGAGCCTCTTCAGCCCTCCAGAAACTCAGACCATCTTAGTCTCACAAATACGTTTAAAATGTTCCAAATAATCCACTCCCAAGAGCATCTTCTTGGTTCTTTTGTCTGTAGAGGAACTTAGAGACACAGTGGGGATGACAGAGAACTCTGTTCCAGTTGTAGAGCAGAGTGTGAAAACTCACAACAAAGCCAAAATGAGCGGTGCAGTGGGGTAAGTTTGGAGCGATTTGGAGCTTCATAAATCTTCATAAAAAATAAAACTTGCGTTTGGAGTGATTCATAAACCCAGCATCTTGTACTGAAGGAAAAAGCCCCTCACTTTTGTAACTTCTTTATACGAGAAGACAACACAAGCTGCATTATCTCATTCTGAATCTTAACCCTATTGTTGGATACATTCAACTGTGCTTTCTTAAGAAGATCTTTGATGGCTTCTCCTGGGAAGGACATACGAAAGGTGGAAAACCGTTTTCTGTAATCTTCTACTTTACCTAGAAAATAGGTCAACAAAATATGTAAGTAAATGCCAAAGGGAAAACCACAGAAATCATTGAAGAAAACTACAAGATCCACCAAGAAAAGCATTAATCATTGAAAATCTGCAGGTTTCCCATACAAATTCTTTACCATATTAGACCCTACCACAGCCAGTGAAGAGAGAGGAGGACATCAGTCAGAGTGTGGAGGTACCTCTTTCAATATCTGTTTCATCAGGTGTCTGAGAGGGGGGGATACTGTTCCTCACCAATAACTATTAAGGGAAGCAGTGGTAAATATCTCAGGCTTGGATACTGTGGCTTCTAACTGCCTAATGCCTCCCCAACAACTCTTCAGTAGAAGGACCACAATTTAATCACACCGATTTACAGAACAAGTCAAGAGTAGTGTCAGATCCTTATACTTCAGGACATACGTCTGAAAGGGTGAGTACATTAATGCCTGTGCCAGCTTCTTCATAAAGTCTGTCCTGCTCCTTCTCTTCTGTCTCCACTTGCAGCAGCAGCACTGAGTAAAGAAGGACTCTAACATGCTTGGCACTGAATATATGCTGAGAATATGAAATGCAAATATACAGAGACAATGCTGCATAGAGCCTCTTACCAGAACAATTCACATTGTTGAAGAGTGGAAAGTGCATGACTGTGGGGCATGACTTGTCTCCTCGGAAGATGTAGCAATCAGAAGGGTTGTTCTCATCCATTTTCTGATCCTCTATGTTGGGAAATGGGATACGGTTTTCCCGGCAGTATGAAGCCGTTTTCTTGATAGTCTGACACACAGAGAAGTTGTGCAAGCACTTTGTAGTTAGCTTGTTCTGAACCCCGAGAATAAATCAGTCCTATCTCCAGTAATAAAACAAATTGCTACAGAACAACGACATCATGTTGGCAGTTTGCACAAACAGATGCTGTGCTCTCCCTGAGCAGTTTTACTCCCAACTGTTCAGAAGAAACAACCTCGGAGTCTTTTTCACTCTTCTCTGACTGGGTTTGCAATAGTCTGCTTTAGATGGCACAAGGCTTGTGAACAGCAGCCACTTTATGTAAGCTTCCTGGAGTAAATGGCATATTACACAATTCATTCCAACAACCCCTCCACAAAGAATGCACTTCGCAGCAAAAGATGGGGTCTTGGGCATTGAAACAGATTGGCCTCTCTCACAGACAGACTCTTCACTGACACCTTGGCATTTCTGTCACCAAATTGCCTCAGAGTTTAGATTATACAGATTTATTACTTTTCCTTAAGCACTCTTGGGAAAAGGTGAAGTTGCAGCTCAAGGCACCTGACTCTTGTAGTCACAAAAGGCAAACCTTTCACAAGATCCTTCTGGAATGATACACAATAGCAACAACATTTTGGAAGCCTAGCAAGTGCTTTCTTAACTCCAGCTCCCCAGACTCATCCCTAGGCATGTATGTTTAGATGAAAGCAATTACAGAAACAGTATTGTACGTTTACCCTCATTTGTAATGAAACTTGTTTGTAAGAGGAAATTGAGTACATTAGGAGCAAAAAGCCTACACAAAGGGGAACTGGGCAAGCTTCTTACAGATACTGATACAAGACCTCCTCAAAGGCAAAGAGGTATTTTGCTGTAAATGCTGCCTGCCAAAGAGTGTACCTCAAAAGGATCTCCGGAGCTGAAATCAAAGGAGATGATCAGATCTGCTTGCCGCTCTGCTCGAAGTACCAGAGGGTAGGCAGAATTTATCGCCAGACCAGCATCAATCAAAGAGATGGTTTCATTTTCGACCAGGTAAGAGGGCTTAATGTTAGCTAATCCAATGAAAGAAAGCAATGAGATTTCATAAAGACATATATATACATAAATATAAACATACACACATGACCAGCCCCCAGAATGTCTATTGCTCTTCAGTGATGAAGCATCTCAAAAAGGTACTGGAACCTGCCTCTCCTTGCCTCTCCTGCTCAGCCAGATGTCCAGCTGTATTCTGACAACAGGAATCCCCATCCTCCTGACCCACCTCTCTTTGACTGTGGTCAGTTGCAAATCAGAATTCCCATTGGGCTCTTTAAGGTCAGAACCTAGAACCATGCACCCATAGCTTTAACATAAGAAGATCATTGAGCAGAAAAATGAATGCATGAGCCAGCTAAAAATCACACCACCTAACTGCAGTTGATAAGTGCAGGTTTTTACTTACATACCAGGTGGCAAAGCTTCTGTTATCATAACTGAACATCCAGCTAGGGCAGGCAATGGAATCTAGAGACCAAAGTTATTCCTCATGCATCAGGAGCACAATTCATCAACTTAGCTGTCCAGTTCCATCTCCTTAGGTTAATTCTTGTACCCTCCAGGTTCTCCTCCAAAATGACACAGGGGTCCTATAGGCTTCATTTTGTGTTTTCCAACTCAATGCTGTTGTCCCAGTCTGTACACAGGGACAACAGCTTGTGTGACATTAGATGGCTGTGTTCCTGTGACAGAATTGAGTTATATATCTGCAATGATGTTGCAGATATGGATTCTAGTAGTGTGTTGTTTATCACTAGTTTATTTGCTGCCCATAATAGGATGCTGTTAAGACATGGTGGAACCTGAAAAGCTATCTAAATCACTAAGAAGGAAAATGGCAAAGACAGTTGAACATCACACAAACACAGCATAAAAGCTCTGCTAAACCCCATGCATTGTGCCCCATAGATCATGATTTCATTGGATTTTCTTACAGCATTTGTAAAGGAAATTATGAATTGTCCCCCATTTCCAGGTAAACACACATTGGACTGTTTTATACACCACTCTAAGGACATCCCACGCTGAGCCTGGGAAGAGACAATACAATTCAGAACATAGTTAAATCCAGAGAACTTCACTTTTTGACTGGTGTTACACAACCTGCTAGTGATGCATGGTGGTAGAAGAACGTATGTGCAGATGCTGTACAGACAGCCTTGAGTGACAAGGCCTGAGTGTTTCAGAAGAGAAAGAACCATGCTTTCCTCTAGTTCAGATAATTAACATTAAGCAATGGACTCTTAGTACAGCTGAAACGGATTTGAGTAAGCCTTTCAAGGCACAAACGATACAGGACTCTGGCCCTACACCAGCTGACATGTTTACCATGCTTGAGGCTCACAGGTAATGTATAGCCCTGGCTGCACCAGAGCTGTACATTAGAGAGGCCTGATCTTTTCTGGGCCTCTTACATCATTCTTGTGGTTCAGAGGGATTGCTATTTCTCTTCATCTTCCTTCACCTGAATAAAGTAAGAACCATGCTACAATCCAATTGAACAGCCTGTACAAGGTAGGATATACTAGCTGCAAGCCATGATAGCATCAAGAAATCTTGTGAGAGAATGTGAGATCAGTGCAGTGAAAGAGTTTGGAGGACTGGAATGTGCAGACAGGGAACATCCAGGCCTTTTCCATGAACACACTCCTTGGAACAGGCATTGGAGAGGAAGCAGACCTGTCTGCAATACCCAGATTTAACCTCGGAGCACTGGTTGGTTCACTCCAGGAGGAACCAGGATTTAAGTTCATGAAACTCCAAATGGAATTTTTCAAAGCACACACAATACAAAGAGTAACAGAAGACATTAAAAATGAGGTGCACTTGCCTAGTAAGATTGCTTGGGATGGTGGTAACTCTCCTTCCGGAAAGATCCGCTTTCCAAGATGCTCTGAGGAAGATCAAGTGGAGAGAAAGCACAAAATTGACACATTAAAGAAACAAATTCAGGCAACCTCCAGGGTGACTTTGTATGCAGGTAGCTGTTTGTACCTGGGGTGGAAAGGGTGCTCTTAATGGTAAGCATTACTATACAATACTTGCCTCCAAATTCCTTTTCTATCTGTTTGCCCAGCTCAGCACAGCTTGCCATTCTTTCCTCCCTTGTTTTCTTTGCCCAAGAATTACGTATTGCAATGCACAGTTTCAAGGATTCACTTTGCCCCTCCTCTTCTTAAAAAGAGAGAAAAGAAGAAAAGGAAAATATGCAAATGCACAATAAGGAATCACTGTTTGTAACAGCAGTGCAGTAAAGCTGCGAGTGCTGGGAGATCTCAGCATCATTCACTTGCCTGACAATACACTCATCAACTTCTCGAAGACTTCCTTAGGATCACTCCCACGTACAGCACACAACTGAAGGTCTAGCAAAAGTAGAACAGACTGATAAGCCCTGAAAGTATCTGGGCTTCTGCCTAAGAAAGATAAGATGAAAGATACATCAGAGTGGAATTTATCTTGCCAAATATCAGATTCTAAAGTAACTGATACATGAATGAGTGAAGATGTAGTCCCTACGTTCAGTGGAATCTCTAGAAACTCTGACCTCATTTCTCTTATCCTAAAGAAGTTGTTTAAGCTAGTGAGAGGAACCATGTGCCATAGTATTTCTCGCTTGACTGTCGAAACACCTAACACTGAGCATTTGCAACTGGACAGATGGGCAGCTACACCAGGATTCACATGGCCTTTGTGTTCATCTTGGAAGAAAAGCTCCATGAAACAAAGTAATAGGAGGAGGAGCAGAAATATAGTTCGGAGTAAATGGAATTATCTAATATGCTTCAAATACTTCATTCCCATTTTGAATTTAAAAACCAAACAAACAAATAAGTACATAAAGGAATAAGAAATGCAACAACAATTGGAGTGAAGCCTGGTGTGATTTCTTCCAGTATTACCAAGAGAATATTGTAGGAATGTATTTTAGAGTCATTAAAATCTCAGTTTTCCATGTGCACATTTCATAGCATCATAGCACCATAGCATCATAGCATCACAGTATCATAGATTGGCTGAAGTTAGAAGGGACTCATAAGGTTCATCAAGATTAACTTCCTGCTCCTAACAGAACTACCTAAAACTAGACCACATAACTACAAGCAATACCCTTCAACTCCAAATTGCTTGGTGCTGTAACCACGTCCCTGGGGAGCCTGTTCCAGTGACTGACCACCCCACAGCAGAAAAGAATGCTAAATTAAAAACAAAAAACCCCAAAAAGCTACAAAAAAATAAAGAGCAAGAAACACAAGAACTCACTGAATGCAAAGGAGATGGCGCTGGTCCGTAAGTTCATTAAACTTGCTAGGCTGTCTTGGAAGAAATAAAAGGATGGTTAAAATAGGAATACTCCTTCCAACAAAATACCCCTTCCCCTTCCTGCCAATGAAGGACACCAGGAAAGGTGGCCATGCACCTAACCATAGATGTACAGCGCTGTTTCAGATACCTTGGAGGATCCCACTTGCCTTGTGGCTGACACTCCAGAAGAGTAACTGATTTCCTGCTGGTTCCGTGCATTGCTCACAGATCCATGTTTGATGTCTCAGATACCTGACAGCATCTCACTCATCTCTATTATCCCTCCAGCAGTTTTGATAATGTCCTACCTCAGAGTTTAAGATACCATCTCTGATACTTCCACATCATAAGGAATCTAATCAGTCCACATTCCACATGATATCCACATGATATCTGTGAACCTGTGGTACTGGCATGGACTTCTATGGTCCATGCTCATGCTACCATTGATTTATACTCAATGGAAAAGCATTTCTAGACAGTTTCATCACCTCTTCGTGTATCCATGAAAAGCACCTGTGAAGTTCTGTCTCACTCACAAAGAGACATTAAAGTGAGTACTTCAAATGTTCATAAGAATGTTGTAAATATATAAAATGACATGCAAGAATTCACAGAAGTTGACCAGGATCCCTCTGAATTTTCCCGTCTCCAGGCTGAACAGTCCCAGCTCCCTCAGTCTGGCCTCATATGAAGGATGCTTCAGTCCCTGTGTATGCCCACATCTTTCTCATACTGGGAAGCCCAAAGCCAAACACAGTACTCCAGGTGTGGCATCACCAGTGCTGAGTAAAGGGAAGCATCACCTCCTTTGACTTGCTGGTGGTGCTCACCCTAGTGCAGCCCATGATATCACTAGCCTTCTTTGCTGCAAGGGAACACTGCTGTCTCACATTCAACTTAGTGTCCATCAAGATCCATAGGACTGATCTGAAAAGCTGCTTTCCAACTGATCAGTCCCCAGCCTGTCCTGGTGCCTGCGTTGCTCATCTCCATGTGCAGGACTTCAAATTTCCCTTTGTTGAACTTTGTGGTGTTCCTGTTGGTCCATTTCTCTAACTTGGCACAACTTCTCCAGATTACCAATCCAGCCCTCCCAGTTTCATGTTACCTGCAAACTTGCTGAGGGTGCACTTGGTCCCATCATCCAAGTCATTAATGATGATGTTAAAAGTAGTAGATGTAGAGTTCAGTCCTGTAATACACCACTATTCCTCACTGGCCCCTTATCATTAATGTGTTTAGAAAGGCCTTCCAGAAGGATTTGCTAAATCACCTTCCCACAGATTTAGATGTGGTTGTCTGACCTGAAACTTCCCACATCCCCCTTCCTGCTCTTTTGAAGATGGGAATGGCATCTTTCTTCCAGTCATCAGAACCCTCTCCCTATTGTCATGACCTTTCAAAAATGACTGAGAGTGGCCTTGCAAAATGACATTAACCAGCTCCAACAGCAATCATGGGTGTATCCCATCAGGTCCCATGGATTTGCATATGTCCAACTTGTTTGCATGTTCCTTAACCTGATGCAATTTGTTCACATGTTCCTAAGGAGAAGGGGCTTCCTTGCTCCAAACTTTCCCACTGGTGCAACAATTCCTTTGAGCATACCAGCAACACAAAAAATGTAGTACCTTTTATGAACTTGATATTTTCTTCCATGCTTCCAAGAGCACTCCCCCATAAGCCTGAAACAACAAAATGTGTTTACAGTGCTTGCTTTAGAATAGCCTTGCTGAGAATTCAACACAAGTTTGCCTTTCAGTAGCACACTTTTCCTTAATGGAGTTAAACAGTAAGAACTAGATTGTTTTTCTTTTCTTCTTTTCCCCTACAGCATGGTGCCAAGGGTGTGTTTTGAGGAGAATGGGGTATGAAGTCATTAAACACAAGCTATGTTCAGTTGTGTCACAAACAAGTGAGAGGACACTTGAAGCTATACTGCTTAGGTAGGGAATGAAAGAGGTTTGGTCCTAGACTGAAACAGAGTGAAGCAAAATAGGAGCTTCTGGTCCTCACAAGAGGATGTCTCTAATTTGCAAAGCATCTCTCCCTGCAAAGCGAACATGCTGGCATGACAGAACATTTCAGCATCTGGGTTGGAACTATTTTATTAACTTCAGTAATCTAGAGTGTAAGTCTCTATCTTCCCATAACAACCACATAAACTGGTCAGTGTGGACAGTGGAGTGTAGACAGGCATTCAGATGTACAAGTTTGAACATATAAAGTGAGAAGAACTGCTCTCCAGAATTCATGTACTATTATGCATGCAGTCATGGAATAATAGGTGCATTCTTGTTACCTGCAGAAGGATACAGAATAGCTAAAGCTGTATTTTTTCTACGAAGCAGAATTAAGAAAATTCACCTTGCATATAACAAATGTGTTTCTTCTTCTTTCTCTTCAGCTTGCCCTTCTCAAATTCACTTCCAAAGTATCTGGTACTCACAAAAGCACCCAAGGCAGTATATCCAGCCTCATGGGGAGTGAATTCAAACCAGGTCCCTGAGAAAAATGAAACAACATTTTCATTCAGTATTTGGAAACACATTTGACCTCACTGTCCCAAAGTTGTTTTCTTTTCCTTTCTAAAGTTGTTTTCTTTTCCTTTCTAAAATGCTCTGATATTAGCTGACAAAGATGAATGGGCATATAGAGAATAAACTAAGTTGTAAGCATGCTACCACCTGCTCTATGATATGCTCTTGTTATCCCATACTATTCTAGGGATGGCTCATCTTATCCTATCATGAAAGCCACTTGTACAGAATGTGATTCAGACCCTTCATGGAAGTGGCTGAACCACATGGAAGCCCCTGGAAGCATATTTTCCTCCATTATCAGTAAACAAAGACATAGGCTCAGAGTCAGCAATCAGGTATCAGCACAGTTAATGCCTGCTATTAAGTGAAAGGAATCTAACACATCATATTTAAAAGCCCATATTTTACCTGGAAAATTTCCACCTTTTTCACTCAGTTTGTCTTTGTCCACTGCTGCATAAATTGGGTATGGATTTATTCCAGTCTCCGAGGCCTCCTTGTGATCAGCCAGCTCATTCTCATCAAACTGAAAAATAAGCATGGACTTCTGAAGGAACATAAAATGCCCTCTGCTATAGCACTAAGGACACCCCCACTCAGAAGACTTGGATTAACCAAGGAGCTGCATTAACTGCTTCTGCTTTTTCATACCTAGAGATAAGATGTCATGATCTAAAGCATTGCTTCAATTTATACAACTACTCAAAAAACCCACCCACTAAGGTCAAATTTAGCTGCAATTACTCTAAGGTCTTCAATCCCAAGGCATTTGCAGTTAGCTTCTTACCCGCTGCAGTATTTGGTATACAAAACAGGCGGCCCAGAAGTCGGTCAGGGAGTAATTTTCATCTTTGGTTGATTCCTCTAAGGACTCTTCAGCTTTTGCAATATGCCAGGAGGAATTACTGAGGCTTTCATACAGTTCCTCTTCTAAGGACATCAGTTTTTCTGACCATTTCTGATTCCCATACAGGAGGGACATACACCTTTTAGAGAGAAAGAAAAGTCCTGTTTCTAGCATAGGGGAAAGCAAACAGGGCTCTGCTTTTTGATCTGAATGTGCGTGCAGGTACAGTATCTGTGGTAGAATCACCACTGAGGTGCTAATTTCATCCTCTCTGAGGATCCAAGGTCAGTCTTGTAGGACTGTAGTTAATGTCACAAATATTCCCTGTAGCTCCCACAATTGCACAGCCAGGTATCTCACCTACCACTCCATTGTGAGCCCAACAGGGAGTTATGAACAGTGACAACAGTGTTGAACTGCTATTGAATCTATAGAGCAGGAAAACCACTCATGATCGCACCAGACCTACCAAGTGGATCCTGACACCCCACACAGGTATGTGACAGCATCCAAGAAATTTTGCTTCTTCAGCTCCACCAAAGTTCCTAGCATGGCGATCATGGCGCGCAGGCCCCCGCCTGACCCCAGAACAACAATATTAGGCACCTTATTCTGGAAAGCAGACAGAAAACACATGTCTTTTAGACCAAAGGCTTAAACAGACAAGGATAAAGGCTACTGCAATTCGCACCTGATGCGCTTCCTTGTTCTAAGACACATTCCATAACCTGCCTCTTTTCCACACTTTTTCCTTTACCTCACCGTTACAGAATGGGTTCTCTTTTGTATTATGCTGAGATTTGTGCTGTGCTCCTGTGCTGTAGCTTCAAAATAGATGCACATTTTGAGCAGTGCATGTTGTGTTCCTGTAGATGTCACATCTGTTACCTTTTTGTCACCAAGAACTGGTTTTTATTTCCAAAACAGGAAGGTAAAACTACTAGAGCCAGCCACAGGAAATTCTCAAGAACATGTAGTACTGGTTACAGCTGGAAGAGAGTCAACTTCTACCCAGCAGCTCATAATGGTGCTGCGCTTTCGATTTGTGGCTACAAAAAGCCTGCACTGGAAAACTTGTGACAACAGATGATGCTTCCTTGGGTCTACACCTGGCTTCAAATGGCACTCTGTGTGCCACGCACATCACTGGACTGTTACACCCTTTCCTTACTAGGACTGTCAGCGCTCACCTCCTCACAACGAATCCCAAGTGTTTCCAGACACATCAGTACTTTTCCTCTTCTCTTACGGGTGGCTTTTTGCTCACCTTCTGAGAGCTCATGAGAATGACGGACCTGAGGGACTTCATCCTGGCATACAAAGTGAAACACGGTCAGGGTAAGAGTATTTCTTACTGCAAGAACATCACTATTATGGGATCCACACAGAGGATCCAGATTCAGCAAACAAGCCGGTGTTCACTCCGACTCAAAACCTAACAGCAGCATAAAGATGATGAGGGAACTCATTTCTGTCCTACACTTTCAATCCACAGTGAAAGAGGCAGTACTTATGACCCAGATGCACAGAGTGAAGAGGAAGGAAGAAGAACAAAAATTTCAGTTCTTCATGATTAAAAAGCCCCCAAATTCCTGACTGAAAATCCCGTCCCTTTTCTAAAGGAAACATTTGTGCCTGTCAGTGTTTCCCACAATGTCTCTTGTTGGAGCAGTTTATGAATCTCAGTGAAATGTACTTGTTGACGCACTCAAGCCAATGGCACGTTTTTCAGTTAGAAGCAAATGTCTAACATGATCTAAGGTTCAAGGTAGCCTAAAGAAATGCAGCTTTTCTGGGTTAATCTTCCTCTTCAGCCTGAGATCTGCAGTCCTCTGAACCTCCTTAAACAGCATTGGAGAGCAAGAAGCACTTCTAGGGTACTACTCCTAAACCATACTTCAGAGGTGCCTGTTTAACCCCAGTATGAAATGCATTCAGGACTAGCTCATCTGTCGAAACCTATAACACAGATGTTTGAAGTCAGGTGAGATGAATCCTACCCTTGTTCTGATTCTTGTCCTGGAGGATCCTCTTTAGCTATCATCTAGAGAAGAAGTCTCAAAGCAATGGAGTTACTCCTTACACACACTTTGCAGAGTAATATTGGCATGAAGTACTTAAAACATCCATTTTATAAAACAATCATGACACCAGTGTCTTAGAATGTGGAAAATGAAGCAGCCAGGAAAGCGATTAGGAGATAGAGAGGAAACCCAGAGAAGAAAGAGCATACCTTGGCAGCCATTGAGATGTCTGGCTTTGCCTCCTGCAAACCTAGTGAAAACGGAATGCACAGCAATGGCTTAGCTCAGAGTTCAAACTCCAAAGGAGCTGAAGTTATTTTTCTACTACCCTTTTCCAAGGTAAAATAATAAAAGTCCCCCAACTCAAGTGCTTAAAAGGACTGAGTAATTTTATATTTTATATATTGCACCATCCTACTCATCACCTAGGATTAACAATCAATGCTCCACATTGTCAATATTGTCAATAGTGCTGCAACTTCCATGGAATATTGGCTCATGAAAAAGGAAATGTTGGATATCAAAAGAACTTATGAATACTGTGTATATCCAAAGACTATCATTAGCCTGGACAGCTATACAACCTCTGTCTGTTACTGCTGACCTGACTCAGTCTGATTTGATAACATATATGAAAAAGCTCTTTCAAGTTTCCAACATTCTGCTTTCCCAAGGGGAAAATGGGAGCTTCCTGCTACAGGTTGCACATCCCAGCTGGTCCTTCCGAATCACACAGCCACTTGCTCACTCTCCCCCTTATTCCCCCCTGCTCCTGGGGAGCTGAACCCAGAACACCATTGCTCCTAGTCCTGTCACTGGGCACCACTGAAAGGAGTCTGGCACTTTTGAGATATTTATAGGCACTAATAAAATCCCCCCTCAGCCTGCTCTTCTCCAGACTAAACAGGCTCAGCTCCTGCAATCTCTCCACATCTCTACATATACAATACATACACTGCTTGAGGCGTTAGCTGGATGGCACTCACCAAACAACTCCGGTGGTGGAGCCAGCCAACGTCAGAAAGGTCTCGCTTCAAAGATGATCTGTGCCACAGAGTCCAGTGCCAGCCAGGTCCTGTCCTTATGGAAGAGCTCACCCACAGAGGATCACTTTGGTTAAATAATTACATTTATACTTTTGGTGTAGATACATAAATGGGTGTAAGTGGCGTAGATAACTGGAACTTCCTGGAACTGTAGGTGTTGCCTTCTGCTTTCTCTGAAGGCTGGTTTGTTACTGTTTTCTTTGTTCTGTATTTATCGCAGGCTCTGAGCTAATTATATCAAGGATATCCTGTCCCCTCAGCTCAGCAGTTGACCTTTTGGTGTGGTATTTTTCAATTGTCATTGGCTCGCCTTTTTGGCTGCTCCATCAGGGGACTTTTTTCAGTCTTAAGGAAAGAAGGGTAAACAGGACCTTCTTGCTTCCAACAAGTGTCTAACAGAGCAGTAAGCTGAAATGACTCTGGTGGATTCTGTGTCTTTAAAATGCCTCTCTTACTCTCCTTTCCCTTTCTCCCTGCATTGCTGAGCACTCACACCAGCAATGATATTACTTCTTACTATTGTTGCAGTCATCATCTTGATAACTTGCTTTTGCAGCAAACAGCATAGGGCAAATATCTTCTCTTTTCACTAATAAGGTTTGTACATTATCTATCTGGAGAACGAGGTGCTTTCCTGTATTCCCATTGGGAAAATGGGTGTGAATTTTTCTTTTTCTGGTTATTTCTGAATTCTGTTCATCTCTGTCCTTCAAAGGTTTTATTTTCCTTGCAGAGACATCACTTAACACCCTTGAAAAGAGGGGGCTGTTCATACAAGCCTATTTTTTTGCGTGATAGTGAGGTGTTTGGGCTTTGCTGCTTTTACCTTGCCCCAGGACAGGATGCTGTCCCTGGCTTGCATTGAGTGTAAACAAAGTGTGATTGCACAGAACCATTGCTCTTCCCTACACGAGTGGTTCAGAACATCCCTAATGCTCCAGAGGATGCCAAGGAAGGAAACTTGAACAACATTACCAAACGTGTGCCATACTCATGTTCTTTTACTGTCTGGACTATGAAACTAAGAAAGAGTAAGGAAGGAGGACGATATGCAGTCACTGCTCCCCCTGACAATTCTCCCTATAGCCTTCCATTTACTGCTCTTCCTTTTCTCTTCTCCACCTCTTCTTACCTGGTGTGGCTCATGGGAGGTTAAATCCTGCAGTTTGTTCATGTTCTCACAGGAAGGGTCTGTCAGTGAATGTAGCAAGGCTGCATGTAGCTGTATGGTCCTAGAAAACAGGCTCATCCTCTTTTTATCTGTGTTGCACGCAGACTTGTGTGGAGATGCTCTGCTCCTGGAGAACCAGATCATGCCAAACACAATGACCTGAACCACTTCTCAAGAAGCCTGAAGGACAGTTCTTATCGGTACTGGCACAGATATCTGTAGAAAATGGTTAACATGAGGCATTTTCTATGGAGCTGAATCAGATCCTGAGATATCTACTTTGAGATAAGATATATTTAATAGAATCATATAACAGTTTGGGTTGGAAGGGACCTTAAAGCTCATCTAGTTCCAATCCCCTGCCATCTGTATGCCTGTTCAGGCAGTCAAGAAATCGTGTCCTGTACTGTCTGTCACTCTGTTGCCTATACATAGGATCTAAATAGGTACAGCAAGTTTCATTTTCTTAAACCGGCAGCTATTGCCAGTTTAGACACATTATTTCCAACCCTAACTATTCTATGATTATGACATGTGGGACAATTGAAGAGGTTTGGTAGGTAAGACAGAGGACCTGGATGAGATGCTCACCATTCTGGAGTGGCAAATAAGTAGCAAAAAATGGAAGTTAGAAGTGTTTTGTCTCTTTAATGTTCTACTCTCAAGGCAGCTCCTTGACCTTCTACAACTTTCCTATTGTTTGAAAAGAAACATTACTCTTCAGAGCCTCCCACAGCCGCAGTTTGAAATGCCTCTAGGAGAAGTGCTAAGGGAGTTATTCCACAAATGACAAGGGCATATGCCACGTTTTGCTTTTTCTTCCCCAAGGGAAAAATTACATGAATCACGAGTCCATCCAGAGCTTCCCAGGCATAGTGGGGCTTATTCAGTGAGCAAGTGGAAGGACTGCATAAAACATGAAGAAGGAAACTCTCGTAAGATTTCCTAACAGTCTTTGAATAGGACACAGTGAAAGCCTGGTGATGTTCTGCGCTACCTACTCCCATCCACCCAGAAATGGAAAACAAATGAACACGGTAAGTTCCTTCAAGACCAAAAATTAAAGAGGAAAAGCTGTGTTAGATTCTTCTTGGGAAATAGATAGGAGTGGGAAAGGTCATTCTACATTTCTGCTTTTACAAGTCTTTTCTGCATCGCTTTGCCTTTTCTTAGTTTCCTTCTTACGAAAACATCCTGGCTTAAAACATAAAAACCTCTTTCATTTTCAACTGCCTCATGCAGAGAAAAAACCAGGTCATTTTAGTTCTTCCCCATTTCTCATACCATTTATGAGGAAGGAAAAAAGGGTAAAAATATACCAGGAACCATTTTCAATGAAGTGAAATTAACTTTCTTTTTTTAAAAGTAAGTACATAAAGAAGGAATCATTATTCTGATGCTAACACTGACAAGGGGAAAAAAAGGGGTTTTGAAAATAAAAATAATTGTAGGCTCTGTAATACAATTGATATTTTTATTTTATCTTTTAACTTTTCTTAGCCACAGCCGATCTCTCTGAGGATCTCTGAACAGAAGAGGCGTTTTGGTTCTGATAAAAGCAGACAATAAGCAGGACTTACATGTGCCCACTGAACATCTTTAAAACCAGCTTTATATACCAGAAAATACAGTAAAAGCTGATACCTTTAGCATTCCAAGCTGCTAACAGGGGAAATAACTTTATTACCTCTCTTACTATCTACTTGGCCATCAAACATGGTTGCTTTATGCTTGGGAAATCATGATAAGCTGCTGTAAATCAACACTTGACTTANAGAAAATACAGTAAAAGCTGAACATTCAATACCTTTAGCATTCCAAGCTGCTAACAGGGGAAATAACTTTATTACCTCTCTTACTATCTACTTGGCCATCAAACATGGTTGCTTTATGCTTGGGAAATCATGATAAGCTGCTGTAAATCAACACTTGACTTACAGAAAAATGGTATCTCAAGAGCTGCAACTGAAAAGCACAAGAAAATTAAACATTTCCACTGCACAGGAGGAAATCTATGGTCGGAATTCAAAGCAAATACCTGTGAGTGTTGAAATTATTCTCTGAATATTCACTGCAAATTGGCTTTTCCAAATCTCCAAAGCAAGTCAGGTCCCTGGCATTCACTGAGAGCCTGCAGTAACAGGCACAGCTCTTTCTCATCTCACAGGAAGCCTGCAAAGCAACTTCCTTTATTTTATTTTATTTTCCAACATCTGAATAATAGTTTAAAAGCAGATTAAGTTTTTATGTTAAAGACTTTACTATAACCATTACAGTCATGAGAAGAGCAGAGCAAGTGAATGAAACAGCCGTTGTAGAATTCATCATTCTAGGTTTCCAAAGTATCCCAGAAGTACAGTTTATCCTCTTCTCGATGTTTCTAGTAATCTACATTACAACTGTGCTAGGGAACCTCCTGATCATGGCACTGGTTGTGACTGATCATCACCTTCATAATCCCATGTTCTTTTTCCTGGGGAATCTGTCATTCTTGGAGACCTGTTACACTTCCACCATCCTGCCCAGAATGCTGGCAAATTTCCTGACAAACAAATATGTTATTTCACTGCAGGGTTGCTTTTTGCAGTACTTTTTCTTCACTGGGCTAGCAGGTGCAGAATGCTGTCTCCTGACTGTCATGTCTTATGACCGGTATATCGCGATATGCAAACCATTACATTATACAACGATAATGAACAACCGGTGCTGCCTCCAGTTAGCAAGTGTCTCTTGGGTTAGTGGGCTGTTGGCTAGTGCCATAGTCACCTCTCTGATGCCACAACTAAAGTTCTGTGGCCCAAATGAAATTGATCATTTCTTCTGTGACTTCACACCAGTGGTAAAGCTCTCCTGCAGTGATACCCATTGGATAGAGCTTGTAACATTCATCTTGGCCTCCCTTTTGACACTACCCCCATTTCTCCTGACACTCCTATCTTATGTGTGTATCAGCACCACTGTCCTCAGGATCCCGTCCTCCACAGGAAGGCATAAGGCTTTTTCTACTTGTTCTTCCCACCTTACTATGGTGACACTTTTCTATGGGACCTTGATTGTTGTGTACTTGATACCAAAGTCGAACACACTGAGAGACCTCCACAAAGTGTTCTCTGTCTGCTACACAGTTCTGACTCCACTGGTCAATCCCCTCATCTACAGCTTAAGAAATAACAACATAAGGAAGGCTCTGAGAGCAGCAGTGAACAAATACAGTGTTTTTCATAGGGCATGAACAAGCTCTTGTCAATTATTATGTGAAACTGAAATATCAGACATTAGAAAACTTCTCCTCTGAACCTAAAGTCAACTTTTTTCCTTGCAAAGGAGACAAAAGGAGTCATGTAAAGAAGTGCCCTGGCTGCTGGCCTCTTGTGGAAATTCCTTTTATTGGACTAATTAATGCAGGCCAACATCATAGAATCATCATCATAAAATCACAGAACGGTTTGGGCTGGAAGGGACCTTAAAGCCCTGTCTCAACTCCACGGCCCAGTGTAAACTGCAAACTGCTTAACTGATAAATTTGTGCAAAACTGGTTGAAGAATAGGAAAATCCCTCAATGTTGTGGACAGATTCTGCCTTTAATTGCAAGCAGCAAAGGGACTGATATAATCCAAGGAACCAAGTCATTTTAATCTGATGAGAAAAGTCATGCTGAGATGCTTGTGCAAACCAATACTTAGTGCTGGATACTGTCCAAAAACCTAAAGAAAATGTGTACAATCAAAATTGCTGTCTCAGATGATGTTATCACAGACTTGAGCACATTTCCATGTCATGCCTTCCTTCAACTCTCATAAAGATGCATTTCTAAATCATTTTCTTTTCCTCGTAATTTCACAGGGGATCTTCCAAAGATACATTCCATTCTTGATGGAAGCTTTCTCCAAAAAGCCTAAGTGGGATAAAAAAGCAGAAAAAATTCATGAAAAAGGGTTAGCAGGAAAAACAAATCGAGTTAAAAATAAAATCCTGACAAATGAAACCCAAACCATCCCCCCAAGAGGCATGGATGGCTAGTACAGCCCCTCCTGGCTCACCCACACCAACCTACCGCCCTCCTTGTTGTTGACATCAGTGCAAGTAAGCCCTAAGGTGCCAACCCTGCTCCAGTTGCTGGCATACAGACCCACTTACACACAAAAACACCTCCACAGACACATATGTGTGATGTACATGCCCAGAAACCAGCCTCAGATGTCCATGCAGCAGCTGCATAGGTACCATAGTTAGATACCCTATGCAGTAGCTGCCCCTTTATCCTCCCATCTCTGGTTGCCATGTGCACACAACCACACACAGAGAAAGAGCTCTCTCAGGTGATGCCCAGACCTCATGGGCTCTGCAGGGTTTGGTTTGGTCCTACTCCTGAACCCTGGAATATGTCTGATACCCAGCCAAGTGTTACAGCCACTTCAATACCTGCTTTACAAACCCCTTACCCTACTCATGCAGGCTGCTGGCCTCTCCAGTTCCTGCCCACATTGGGCCCAGTGACTCTGGTTGCTGGCACTTAGACAAAACTTTAATCAACTTTTAACCAATCTTCCACCTCTGAGCTGTCAGGTTCCTCTAGGGTTTCAACAGTCAAAGTGCACTGTGCCACAGGCCACAGAGGGTACAGATACTGGCAAAGCAAACCACTTCGTGGGAAAGACCCATGCCCAGCTGAGGTTAGGCTGTATCTTAAAGATAAGATAGGTATTTCTAATCTCATTCTGTGGCTGGTTTTCTCAGGGTTTGCAGGTTTTCATCAGGAAATGAAGTCCCACACACATTTCTCTTCAAGTCACCCTGCTCCTTCCATTTCCCCAACTCTGATCCTTGCTTTATCCATCCCTAGTATCTTTTCTACAATCCCAGGATGTGTTTGCTTGCATCCTGTCAGAAGTCCTTGAGACTGCTGGTGCTAAAGTTCCTTGGCCCACAAGGAACCAAAATCAAAGGCAAAGCCATGTAAGAGAAACTGCAGGTCAGAGGCTATAGCAAGACAGTGTCTTCTGCTTCCTGGACAAAGCCCAAAGTCAAGGACAGTGACACAGTGCACGGACCCCTATCATTCAGTGCTGTGGCTTGGTGTTGTCTGAAACATCTCGTCGGTTTGGGTCTGTGCTCATTTGATATCACAATCTCATACATAACTGCAAGCAACGCAGTTTACAGCTTTCTGCTTTATCTCTTGGTAAGACAGAAAGTGTGTGGTTAAAAGGGTCTGAGGAAGCAGGTCAACCTGAATCAGATGTCATGCTGGCAGGCTCCAAGAAATGAAAAGGTGAAAGTGAAAGCCAGCAAACAGAAGCAGACATTTTCTAAGAAGGCTGGAAAATTCATGGAGCAAGTCTTCTGGAAATGCACATTAGGGCATACGAGGAGAGGAAAGGGACTTGAACAGTTAACATGTGTTTACCAAGGGTAAACCAGGCCTGACCAATGTGATTGCCATCTCTAAGTACGGCTGTCATTTACCTTGACTGTAGCAAGACTTTTGACAGTCTCTTCTCTCTAGGTTAGGCCATTGTGCTCCAAGTGCACAACTGGACAAGTAAGGCACAGATGGGACGATCAGGTCCCCATGTGACAACCAGCCCCAGCTGTGTCTTCAGCCATGCCTGTGCCTGTAACCTGCTGAGAACATCAGCAGAAGGGGGGTCCTTCCACCATGTCTCTTAACACTTCTATCACTTGTCCACCTCTCCACTGAGACAGCTCTTTGCAGGGTTCATGTCCTCAGGAAAGTGGAGCTCAGGGGGACCACAATAACAGACAGGATTTTCTTTTTTTAATTAAGATTTTTAATTTCTTTCATGAAAAGAAGGCCCTGAAATTCTTTTCCAATGGTGATCACTAGGCCTCCTGTTTCTGTGCATAGTGAGTATGACAGGTAAAGACAGTGCTAATTAGAGAAGGCAAAAGCTTTGCACACAAAGCCTTTGACACTGCTGTGGGTGGCAGTGATGAGAGAACAGACTAGAATAAGAACTCTTATTACCAGCACATGAATCAAACTTGAACTCTGGCCACTTGTTGCTTGACCACAAAGACACTTCTCCTCCCTCTGTCTGATCTCCACCAGGATATAAGCCAGAGTCATTGCCTTTCAAAATGTCTTCATTTCCATTCTCCTGGTCAGCCATAATTAAAACGAATGACAATCAGAAGTGATGCTGTTTGTATTGACTGAAACACACCGGAGAGCTCCCTAATTAGCTACACAATGCTTAAAACTCTATGGGGAGTGGCAGAACGCAGAACTCATTATGGCTGTCAGCAGCTTAATGAGCCCCTTGAGGAAGGTGATGCTACCTCCCTGTTGTTTGTACAGCAAAACCTGGCAAGGTGCCTTCAAGAAATGACAGGGAGAAGCAGAAAGCAAAGTTACTTGGAGTTTTAATAGAGCCCAGTGTGAGATGCAAGACCAGAAACATAGTTGGACAATGTTTTCCTACCAGGGCTCATCAGAGCAGAAACTCGCAGTTTGCTTACAGCCTGCACGGCAATCCATAGACTTATCCTGTATCAAACCTCCCCTACAGAGGTCAAACAGCGATCGCCAGCTATCAGGAAAGCGGTCCTTTCAGTCAGCAGTCCAAATAGGTGGCATGAGGAATGGAAACACCATGGACCAAACCTGGAAGATGCACAGGTCCTGCTCAGTTGTAACGGTCAAAGACACTGTGACTGCAGCACCCACTGCTGACACCTCCATGAATCACAGGCCAGGCTCCATCCTAGATCACACTGGGTCACCTCCGGAGCCAAACACATGCAGGCCTAAATGTGGAACCTCAGCTCCCACCCTCCATTACATCAGACAGTGAACCCCTCCTTCTCTGCTCTGTGGGATCAAAACCATGAGGTTAATGCCTGACCAGCACTTGGGCCTACGGTGCTTCCTTCCAGAGGCCATCGAGCCAGCAGGAGGGGCACAAAAGGAGCCCCTTCCTAGCGGGCTGTGTATGGTAACACACTCAGCAACGCTCTGCCATTGCTCTTGGACGAGCACAGCCCTGCTCCGGGTTGGCCAGACGAGCGCTAAGGACTTGCCAGGCTTTTGCCAGACTACTTTTAGCTGGAGCCTATTTCAGCCTCCCGCTGCCGGCGGCGGCTCTGCCCCGGCCGCTCACTGACGCTCCCCTCACGGCCAGGCCCGGCCAGGCCCCGCTCGGCCCCGCGCCGCCGCCTGCCCGGTCTGGACACGCCGCTCGCACATGCGCACCGCGCCGCAGCGCCTCCCAGCTCCGCCCCTTGGCGGGCAAGCGCCAGCGCAGCACCCTCCAGCACGGCTGCGCGCCGGGCTTGCGCCTGCGCAGTCCCTGCGCCCCGGAACCACTGCTCGGGACCATGTCGGGCGCGGCGGGCTCCGGCGCGGCGGGCGCGGGCTCGGTGGGCTCGGTGGTGCGGCGGTTCCTGGCCGAGTACGGCAGCGGCACGCCGAGCCGCCTCAAGGTGCTGGACGCCTACCTCCTGTACGTGCTGCTCACCGGCGCGCTGCAGTTCGGCTACTGCCTCGGCGTCGGCACCTTCCCCTTCAACTCCTTCCTCAGCGGCTTCATCTCCGCCGTCGGCAGCTTCATCCTCGGCGGTCAGTGCCCGCCGTGCCCCGCGCGGTGTTCGCTGGGACCCCCTCCGCAGCAAGGCCTGAGCCCTCCCCAGCCGGAGGCCCCGGCTGTGACCCTGCAGGGGTCCTGCCCGTCTCTCACTCCCAGGGTAGCCCCCCGGCAGGCAGGGAGCCCTCATTGCTACCTTATATTTAGTGGTGCCCGTGGTAAAACTCTGGCTCTAGCAATGACTTTTCCAGGGTGTTGCTCAGCCATAATACTCCCCAGAACCACGTTGTTCCTGTGCAGCCCTCCCCAGCACACCCAGTGGAGAACATAAGAGATAACCCTGTGTTTATGCTAGTCCCATCTAAGCCTGTTCTTTGGATTCACTTGACCCCCCTGATGGTGTAGTGCTATGGGAGAGTTGATTGCATAACAGCCCTGTGCAAATCCCTCGCCAGTGTCCCATTCATCTTAGAGTAAAGATGGAGTTACCTTTCCTTGTGGTACCCAGACTGGAGTGGGCTGCCCCAAGTTAACTGTGCTGCTGTTTCTGATCACTAATCTCTTATTCCTTCTCTACCATACAGTCTGCCTCCGCATCCAGATCAACCCCCAGAACAAAGGCGAGTTCCAAGGCATTTCACCGGAGCGGGCGTTTGCTGATTTCCTCTTTGCCAACACCATCCTCCATCTCGTCGTCATCAATTTTGTTGGCTGAGCTCTAGGAGAGACTCTCAAGGTACTGATCCGTGGGATCACAAAAGGGGGAACCACATGTCACAGGACGGCAGTGCTTCTGTACCTGGGAGAGAACTAGAAAGACAGTGAATCCAGAAGGCCTAGCTCCCAGCTCTGTCTTGGCCAAGTACAGTAAAGCTTTTGGGTTAGGATTTATGGCTTTCTGGTTTCATGCGTGTATTTTTTTGGCTTTGATCATTTAAAAAGCAGTTTAACTAGGAGTATTGCGCAGACTTGCTCATGTTTCTCTCTTATGAGATAAATACGCTGTTCTCTGAAAGAGAGTCTTTGGAAGCTGGAAGTCCTGGGCTCTGTTGGTTAGGATTGTTCTATTTGGAGGCCATGGAATGGCCGGTGTCTTGAGTCTGGAGTTTCTCAGCAGATGAGAGGAGGCAGTTTGGTGCTGGAAAATGGAGGACATGCCCTGTTGTTACTGTTGCAAGGAGCTATAAGATCACTGGGGCCTGTGGTGTGTTTCCTCTGCCATTGCAGAAGTCTTGCTCACATTGCCTTTCTTTCTTTCTTTCTTTCTTTCTTTCTTTCTTTCTTTCCAGGTCTTGAGCTCTGATATCAAAACTTGGCATTGGGAAGTGCTGTTCTCCAGCAGTCTTACCTGCTTCCTTGGTGGAGGAAGGAGACAGGGCTCAAGCTTTCCTTCCCTCAGACTGCCCTATGGAGGGGTCGTCTGCCTTGTTACAGTGACTGTAATCCTTTCTGTCAATAAAAACCTTTATGATACTGCAGTCTTTTCCCTGTTGCTGATCAATACAGAAGTTCTTCTGACACCCAAGTTCCCTCTCAGGCACAGCTCCCTGTCTGTTGCATCTCTCCCTCCTGTTCTACCCAGCGGGCTTTTTTCTGTGCCCCAGTTTCATAGGGAAGCAGGAAACAAGTAATGGAAACTCAGTTGTCATCCACTCTTTTCATCTTCCTATTTCCTGCCCCTCCACACCTTTGGCTGAAGAATTTACTGATGTTGCCTTCATGCATGAGTCTCTATCCTTGCTTCAGGCTTGTCCGGTCTGCTCTGCAGCAGAAACTGGATAGGTAAAATACTTGTTGAGGCAACGTAAAAAGAAATGTTTGTCTGCTGGCACTCAGGAGATAAAACATGGGCTCCGATAGCTTCAACCTCAGTGTTAGATTATGGCTTCTCTTCACTACCTTTTTCCTTTTAGCATTTCCAGATGTGCTGCAGCCATTAAACCCATAAAAGTGTGAGATCTGGGGCTCCTAAGTCTCTTGCCTATTACAGGCTCTGAAGAATGAGGTATGAGGGAGCTGGGTCTTTACTGTCTTCAAAGGCTGCTGTCTGGCTCTGTGGCAGGAATAGAGACCTCCTGACAGCACCATCTCCCTCTAGGCCCAGGCATTAAGCTGGGTTTATACTGCTGGGAAACAGGCAAGGGAAGGTGACAGCAGGCAAGTCTTGCAGATGAGCCACCGAGCTCAGACGGGCAAAGCAGAGTTCACAGAAGGTGGAGCAGCTCCTGCTCTCCCCTTTGCCACTGCTGTTTGTGAGCTGCGAGTGCCTCCCTGTGGTTTGCATGACTCGGGCTCCCCACGTTTTGGCTTGAGAGAGCTCCAAACCGGGACTCTCTATGGCCACTTTTGCTTAAGCACCACATGGAGCCTGTGGAAAAGAGGAAAAAGTGGGGGTTCTGCAGGGTTCCTTCCCCCCCCCGGCCCGGCTAATTTTTACCAGCTTGCAATGTCACTGGTTGCCATGAACTCAGCACTAGAATTCAGGTCCCGTTAGAGCTACGTCCACGTGTGATTGAGTTTTAACAAGTCTGTAGATAACTTGAAGCTTTATTCCTCACATAGACCATGCTTTAGTGACAGTTGTCAAGGTCTTTTCTCCAACAAAACCCCTAGAAAGGATGAAAATTCATCTCCCACCTATAATTAAGTAGTAAGGGACAGGAGCTGGTTTTGGGGGGATGGTGCTAGAAATGGGCTATGGTGGTATCTCCTTCCTTGCTATTGTGAGAGGACTCTGGCCTGCCCCATCTTTCTCCCTTCTCTTTTGAGTGAGAAGTGAAAGGGTTTTTCTACACAGATTCACTGCCTGTATAACAGGGTGCAGAGGCCTATCAGCAAATTCACAGTTCTAACATCTCTCCCCCCCACTCACCATGCTTTATAATGTATTTTCTCCCCTCATTTACCCTGCCCATGCTATACATAGCTCAATCTTTCCTGCCGTGCCCAGAACAACTTCCCCCCAGACCTAAGAGCAGGCTGTGGGGAAGGGGCAGGAAGGGAGGATGCCTTAACCTCATTCAGTGTTGGCTTGTGGTCTAACGTCTGCTGTTCTTTTCCACACGCATCTCCTCCTCCCTGCCACGTGTCACACCAGCCCTGCTCCCCTCACCCCCCGTTTTGTGCTCCACTTTCCAGAGGAAGTGGTTTATGTGGTTGGGCGTAGAAGAGCAGCAAAAGGTGACCCAGATCTTGTTTGTGGCATCATGGAACTGGTGGTACAGCCTCTTCCTCCCCCACCTGGGCTATCAGACCCCTTCCACATCCTGCCCTACTGTGTTATTTCCTGCCTTTGCTTTGCACTGCAGGCTTGCTTTCTTGAAATAAACAAGAAAGAGCAAAGTGGTGATGATATCTCCACTAATATCTCTAAAGTATATTTAAACTAGACCTACAAATTCACTGTAGATTTTGCAGATCACGTACTAAGAGTCACTTCAGTCAAAACATTTATCTATACAGCCCCATTCCTCACTTGGCAAATCTTATTACTGGGGTCATTTACCCTGGAAAAGCTGAGATGTGGAAAAAGAGGCAGCACACTGTTCTTCCTCTTCGACCATACAGCTAGGTGCAGGGTTGAAGTGCAACACAAAACATTTTAGATGGATAAAGGTAGTGAGCATGGAAACCCTCCTTCCTTGAAGGCTTCTGGAATGAGATCACTCCTTTGGCAATCTGTGAAATGTAATGACTTGCTTTGTAATTCAAATGTGGTTTACGCAGCTTCGTCCAGTGACATGGCAGATCTCATCATGAGAAACATCAGCTTCAAGAGCTGCCTGAAATCTCACATTTAAAGAGCTGGAGAGAGATGAGTGGCTGCTGTTTCAAAGGAGAGGCAAGAGAATGAATCCCTGAGCATCTGTACCCAGAAAGTTTGAAGAGGTCAGTAACTGTCACCCTGTGACCTGCTAAATGGTCAGGTGGCAGCACTGTGGCAGGAGACCAGGAAGACTATAGTACTGTGGCAGGAATGCTGGCCTGGTCTCCACACAGGGCTTTTCTCTAAAAGCATTTGAAGCATGAACCTTTTCAAAGCCAGAGTTCCTTGCAATTGTTGTGAATCCAGCATGGTGAGAAATACCCAGGGAGGGAGAATCACCCCCATCATCCTGCAAGGCTTTCCCTGCCACTCAGTTTGGACACTGGTGTGAGGTGTGAGCAAGGTTCAAACTTTGCAGGGAGGCTGTGTTTCAGAGCACCCTTCTCATTTCTCCCTCCAAATGCATCTTGCCAGTAGCAGTCTGAGCCTGGAGACACAGTCTGAACAGTTGGTGTCATTAATGCAAAGCAGAGACCTTATTCTCCAGTGATGCTTGGGAGTGGGGAACATTCAGAGGCAGGACACTTCAGGTTCCTGTGTTCTCCATAGCAGTAGGTATCTGCCTTCAAGAACCTGGACTGCTCCCCTCACTGTGAGCAAGCTGTATTTTACCTTTGTCTTCACATAGCACAAACTCTACCCTTGGACGAGAGCTGCTTTCCACCATTCCCCTCCCTCCAAGCAGTTCTTGCCCTGACACAGCAAGGATATTCTGCGAAGAGACTTGTAGATCCCTGCAGCGATCCCCCCAGTCCCTGCAAAAAGTGCCTGGTGGCCAAGTCAGGCTGCAGGGAAGAGTCTGCTGCCCTATCCCCCCTTGACCCTAAAGGCCAGGCTCATTCCTAAATCTCATTTGAAGGGTGAAACAAGTGCCTCAAACTACAGATACAAAAGACAAACAGGTTTCTTATTTTTGATAAGAACTGTTTAATAGCAGCCAAAGGCCCAAAGAAATGCCAAAGACATCAGTGTGGTTGCCAGTTCAATTCAACCGTTAGCAGCACATGATTTTCACATGCATGCAATGTTTCCAAGGAGCACAGACATGGGCAGGAAAATATTTCAGTATGGTTTTATGCAATGATTATGAAAATAAATTGGGAAATCTAAGATCATAAAATCATAGAATCTTAGAAGGATGGGGTGGAAAGAACCTCAAGATCATCTAGTTCCATGGGCACCACCTCCCACCAGACCATGTCAAAGACTATTACAACTAAGGAACAAGAACAGAAGTGGTTTATATTTGTACTAAATGCAAAGCCAAATCTTCAGCTGATTTAAATTCAGAAAATGTTAAGGCCAGATAGACCCCGAAAAGCGCTAAACCCCGTTCTTCTGTTTATGATAATGAAGTGAGTAGTTCATTGAATTCAGGACTTTTGAGTGACCCTGAGGAACTCTCCCTTTGCTTTTCAGACTGTCGCAACTGAAAAGGTGTCTTTGGGTGCGCACTCTAAGATGTGCATACCTTAAAACTACCAAACCATGAAAAACTCGCATTCAGGTAATATTTAACTTGCAGTGTTCAACAAACAACACCTCCAAACAACAGAAATTGGATGTCATTTTAACACCAGTAATAGTAATAGTGACGTTTGGTAATTTATAGTTACGCCAAACTGTGCTTTATGCAAAAAGAGGCATTGTTGTGCTAAATGAATCAGGCATCTGGGGGAGCAGAATGCTGGAAATTTTAAGCTTAGGTTTGAGTAGCTTTGGAACAACACAAATAAAGCAATTTAGATTATGTGATACACAGATAGCAAGTGATATCTCTTGCAATAGGAATGCCTGTGTTCCCTCCTGCAGATGATGCTCTGGTAAAGATTCCTCAGCAGACTTTTGATACTTCAGGACTGCACCATCTGGTTACTTTAATTCCTGTAACAAAATAAAGGTGTGTTATATCATTATTTGGGATACAGCAACAAGATTGCAGACCTGAAGTGTCTAGGCAAGAGAAAGAGACACTAGGCCGAAGCTAGTATATTAGGTGTAAGGTCTTAAAGTCAATAAGCATCAAACATTCCCAGGTGGATACTGGTCAGGGGATGAGTTGAATGGATGAATGCAGACAAGAGAGGGATGTAGAAATAGAAAGGAGAGATATCTAGAAAGAAGAAAAAGTTAAATTTGCACGTGGATAAGAAAAAGTAAATGGGCTTCAGGGGTGGGCAGAAGCAATGATATGGCCAAAGGGGTGGAGGGATTTTACTGTTGGTATACAGAAAGGTGTATGCATAGACTGCATAAACACTTATTAGAGAGAGAAGGAGCACCCATAGCTAATGATCTGATGCAGATGTTTTCTGTCAGAGGCCTCACCACCCCCCAAGCATACTCACTTTATTTTCCACACAAGCATCGTCATCAGGACATTAAAAATTATTCCCTTCATTAAAATTATTTTCAGACCCAGCTGTGATAAAGACATTGTGTTCAGGTTCTCATCTGTAAAAGGAACAGAGAATGACAGTCACAAGCGCACTGAGGCATCCTCTCTTCCAGAAAGACTTACAAGCATTCTTAATGAAGCTGTTCTGCTTTGTACGACTGAGCCATCTAGTAGGGTAGCTCCTAGACAGTGAGTAGGACTGTCTCACTGAGAGACTTTGATTTCTTCCAATTGGTGTTTCAAAAGCCAGGTTTTCATTCAATAACCACTTATGCAATATGCAAGTCTGCTGACCATCTAGCTGGTTTTTAATACAGTGTTGTATAAGCCCAGGATGCTGGAGGCATCCCTCCTTTCTCCATGAAGTTTAAGATAAGCATGGGGAAAACAAGATAACTTGATTCAAAGAACACAGAGGCTGCTTGGAATTTCTATTAATCTTAAATTACAAAGCCATTTTTATTTGCAAATACATTGGTCTGTATTGGGGAAGCAGGGAGCTGTCATCAAATAGTAATTTTCTGTTTATCTTTGAAAAACACCCTGTGAAAAGACTGATCACATCAGCCAAGTTTACTGTGGGTGTTTCTCTGAAGTGGTGTTTTGGAAACATTTGGAGCAAGGTTTGCAAAAGCATAGCTATTCTGCAAACAGGGCAAGAGCAGATGCAGGCCAGCTCCTTTGAACTAGCAGGAACAGCAATTGCCTGGGCCCCAGCACTGGCTAGTATACTCCCACAGCCATGAGCTGAAGCAAAGCTTTCTCAGAGGCACCATATCTTTAGTGCAGCCATGCTTCTGAGCACACACTGCAGAAACCATGTGCTTATCTTTTAGTTCATCAGGTGTTTGTGTACCCCAAAATAAAACTAACTCTTTTGAAGTCTGAAATGCAGACAGGCATCCAGGAAGGCTGACTCATATCAGTACATTCAGTCATTACAGGATGGGGAGCAGTGTTTGGCTGGTTTTCACAAGGACATGTAGGCACATGCTACACAAATTACCAGCTTAGACCTGGAAGACTGCATTAACCCAATGACTTCCAGCTTTGACTTTTAAAGCCTTTGGGGCCCTTTCAAAAGTTTCCAGTCTGAGCTTTTTACTCCAATGGGAGTTCTGCAAACAGGAAACATTACCCAAAACTTTACTGCTCAAATGCTGTGTACATACTTGTCCTGAATTGTAGAGACATTCCTGTAACACAGAAAGCACTGGAACCTGCAAGAAAAGTAACAGTAAATGTAATTAATAACAGAAATGTACTTCCTTGGAAGTTCATAAACAGAAATCTGTACTGGGTGGATTGGAGTTTCTGGCTAGTAAACCTCCCAGAAACACTCATTTCTGCTGGTTTCAGGGCAAGCATAAAACATGATCCAATTAAACTTTAGTGTTCCGTTAGACAGAGGAATTTCAAGCTTTACATGCCCCACAGTGTGATTTTAAGATCTCTTTGCTGTGACGGTACCAGTCTACCAGCCCTTAATCTTGTTTCCAGCAAGAGGGAACAGAGGCAACAAGTCAACATTCCTCTAGAGCCTGGGAGCATAATGCAGCTTTGCTTGCAGGGTTGGGAGATTAAGTCCTGATCATACTACTCGCACAGAGACTAGAGTACCACTAACCCTGTACAGACACGCAAAAATGCCATTACCACTTTCAGGATCTTCCCCCTCCAGTGCTCCAAATCCCTCGTGATTGGCACCACACAGCATTGCATCTTTCTTGCCCCAGTAGGTTGACAGGTAGCTCGGTTCCTGTTTGTTCTCAGATGTTTTCACCTCCACAAGAGTATTTGTCACCTTATCAGCCCAGTTAAGAGTGAGTTTTTCAGGGGAATGATCTGTGATAAGGCACATTTCCACATTCTTATTGTCTTTGGCGGTCAGCCTGTAGACTGAAGGAGATGGAGTAACATCTGAAAAAGAAGGAGACATTAGATGAGAATACACAGTCACAGTTCCTGCTGCTTTTAGGGAAAGAAAGAGGAAACCAATGAATGTTTCATCGTGTTCCTTCACCTGATAGTTCAGGACAAGATTCGTTACATTTTCCCTTGCAGAAGAGGGGTGTGGGGAACTGAAGGCAGCAGATAGAAGACTAAGACTAAAACCTGGGGTTTATTTCTGTTTTCTTGCTTCAAACTCTGATAGCAAGTCAGTTAGACTAGGATTTTCCACACATATCGCATACATCACCTATTTTGCAAGTACTCATTTCTTATTCTTACTCAGAGTGGCTGCTGCCTTTGTTCTGGTACTAGAGTCTTTTTCCAATAAGGTCCTTTGCATATTTGCACCCTTATGCACCTCATGGAAGTTTTCAGATAGTCTTGGTAAATACCATCTATGATAACTGCAGTGCTATGGCCTGTGCTTCCTGTTATTCCCTCTGAATGAATCGGCAGATGCATTGGAGGTGCTGTATTGCTCTTTGTGACCTCTTCTTGCAGGAAAGATTGAGAAGTAAATCATGATACTCTGAGCAGTCCTCCAAGCCTAATTTTGTCTTTACTGGAGGATATCTTCCAGAAGGAAGAACAAGAGCTCTTAGAATGCTATTCCTGCCCACTCTACAGAGAAAGCCCACTCTGGAGACTGATTTCAGGCACAAAGCAGTAGAAGGCTGTTCCAACATCAGACTGAGACCCATGCCTTTTTTCCAAACAAGCTGCAGTAGAAATCCTGAACTGCTTTAGCACACAGCTTGTATTATATAGATTTACATCATTCTCCATTCCCTCCAAAGCAAACTTTATCTCTGGTCAGACTGGAACTGGTGTGACAGAGATCTTAGATCCTCTTCCTGTTCCGAGACATGAAATTCCACAGCTAGAGTTAACCTGGAGCTGTTGCCCAGCTCAGAGGAAATCTACCTCCTCACACGCTCATACAGACTAATGTTGACCCCAGAGGTGCAACACCAGTGACTTAATGAACACTTGAGCGATGGCTGTCCCCCAGTGAAGTTCCAAAAGGTCTGCCACAGGTCTTTGGTGAGCCCTGCATGGTTGGAGGTACTGTGCCACTGTGAGTGGCTTCATGCCTGCGACATTGTCTAAGCAAGCTCTGTGTGATGGGTTTCCTCCCAATGGTTCATAAACTCCTGTTAAGAGTAGGAATTAACCTTCTGGTTTCTCCAGGTATGTGAACTTGTCAAGTTAGGTAAATGCCTAACTACAAGTGGGGTACACTCAGGTTTGAGATGTACTCACAGAAAGCTCCATAGT
Source organism: Agapornis roseicollis (assembly GCA_002631895.1). Taxonomy (NCBI): domain Eukaryota; kingdom Metazoa; phylum Chordata; class Aves; order Psittaciformes; family Psittacidae; genus Agapornis; species Agapornis roseicollis. The sequence goes on from NDXB01005168.1 coordinate 32,012, forward strand.
TTATTTCTTCCCTTTGGAGTTCACATGCCTGGATCAGTGGCACGGAACGTTGCACCTACACAAGCTGTCAGTTTTACATCTTGTCTCCCAGGAAAGCTCCACAGCTTGTGGAACTCCATGCATTGCTCTGCAGAGCACCTCTGTGGCTCTGCAGGTTCCAGCAGAGACGGCAGTAACCAAGAGGCTGCTGGTGCTGCGTTTCGGCAACAAGTTCTGAACTGCAGCTCGCTGCTCTCCCAGCAAACATTCACCTTGGGCCTGGGGGGACTGAAGCTCCCACTCAACAACTCAGTGTCACAAATCTCAGCAATCTTACTTGGTATCACCACGAGCCTGGTCCCGTGTCCGAAGGTAAGTTGGTAGCTGTTCATGGACACTGTGTTGCTTGCCATAGCAAAAACCTGCATAACAGTTCTGTCCACCCCAATCTGCCTGAGTAACATTCCTCAGGGAAACCCCACCATTTTGTATGAACATACTTCCAATGCATTACACTTTCCTCTCATGGCCATGGCTTATCTTTCTTCCTCCCCACACTATAGTCTCATTAAATGTGGCATTCCACACCACAAGGAAGAGCCACAAGGCAATTCTCTTTCTACCTCCATCCTTGAAAACTCCAAACCAGCGCCACTCATTAGAAGTTATTACAGTTTCTTTCTCATCTCTCTTCTTGTATTTCACTTACTTGTTCACCCAAGTTTTCACTTTCTTCCCTTCCCCAGAATGGAGCCTTTCCTTGGGCACAGTGGTTAGATAGGCAGCCAACCACTTCTTTAAAAGGAATGCTAAAACCATCCCAAATTGCTCCCCAAAGCCACCACACTGTTATTTGTGAAGCTGGACCACAGGATGGTCTCTGTTGAGTCCATCTGAATGCAGAGAGGAGACAGCTCACCTGGCACAACAAGAAGTTTGGTTCCACTTCCCCATGTGAGTTTATTCCATCCTCCAGTACTAACACCGTGAGAGCTGTCTTTACAAAATGGGTCTCTTCCTTCAGCCACCTCAGTGGGTGCTGGAGACNATGAGTGTATTCCATCCTCCAGTACTAACACCGTGAGAGCTGTCTTTACAAAATGGGTCTCTTCCTTCAGCCACCTCAGTGGGTGCTGGAGACCTTGGATACATTCAAGCACCCTTCTGGCTTTGCAAGAAGCTATAAATCCCCACACAGATTCCCACTCATCCTCTAGCTTCTCTTTCTCAATTTGCTTTTTCTATGTTCAAGGGCCTACAAGTAATCAGACTTGATTACA
>NDXB01005169.1:8115-21739 GCA_002631895.1 Agapornis roseicollis
AAAAAAAGCCCTTAATGTGACCTTGGTCCCCTGAAGTTATTTAATGGTAGTACTGAGACTTCTGGACTTAAAAGTGAGTGATTAGAAACGCACAGACTAAAAAAAGGGAAATCCACAAATTCATTAGGAATAATTACTGGAACTTAAGAGGATGATCCATTGCCCATGAAGTGAGATAGGTTTACCCTTGACTTTGAGCACAAGAATATGAAAAACACAGGACATATCTTGTAATTCAAAATGAAATTACAAGAAATTATTTTCTTTGTGTGTGTTTATGGATGCAGAAGTGATTATAAGATAATAGCCTGCAAAATTTAATCTACTAGGAGTTCCTCTAACTTGTACAGTAACAATGATGCAAGATATTCCAGTACAGCTTTAATCTTTTGGCAGCTTCCATACAAATGTAGAAGTGGGACTTCTGCCTTAAATGCACTGATTCCTGCCAGTCCTGGGAGACTGTAAGTCTGAGAAGCACCTGCTCTGTCTGTGCTTCAAAGTACAGATTCTGTAAGAAAATAGATACTTTGAGCTACCATGTTAAATGTCTTAGTATGATAAGAACAGTATCATAAATGTGTCCTTGAAAAGAAAACCACTTGTAAGTAAGTTAAACTTAGTTCCTGAGCACAAATCCAGAGGAAAGAGGTTCACAAAGTAATACTGGTGTAGTGGCTGTGATTGAAAGGTTGAATATTTCTCTATTTTTTTTTTTATTTTTTTTTTTTAGACCATCATAAACTATTGGTTTCCTCCTTTGTAATCTCCAAGGATAGTATTCCCAAGCCTCTCAGTTTTAGATGTTCTAACAAATATTCCTCAACCTGGTAATGCTGTTCCAGTTTGAAATTGTCTTGGTCACTTAGGGAACAACAGTACATTTTAGGCTGACAACTAAATCCCCTTGTACTTCAGGTGGAATGTCACAATGTCTGTTCCTCCTCTAGAAATCCTTTGTTTATAGGAACTGCATACCACCAGGTTAGAAACTCTCAGTCTAGTCCTTTTAGACACAGTGCTGCCTATAGTGGCAAGAAAATGCTGTAGAGATTAGTTCAAATGTAAACAAGCAGGTTTCCTTTTTGATGTTACTTACCTGCAGTCTTCAGTGGGGTGTAGTAATAGTAATATATGCATATAGCTGTATATTGTGACTGTATGTTGTAATTGTCTACTTATTCTAAAATTCAGTGGGAAAAAAATGTATTGATTGGATTAAGGGGTGCCTATGTGTAACTCTAGTACAGTTTATTACAAAACACTGCTAATTTAAATTATAACTATTTTAAGTGATTTTTTCATCTTAGACCTTAATTACATCAATCTATTCATTCTCTACCTTACTTTCTTGTGTTGATTTTGCAATTCTTATTGCACAGGAATAGAAAAATAGGTGGTGGTGGTGGTTCTGCCTAAATAAAGCATCTATTCTTAAACACAGAAAAAAGCAGAGGAAAAGCATAAAGCAAAGCAGTAGCAGTGTTTGGTCATACCATCATCTCATCAGCTTCCATGAATGTAGATGTGTTTCAGTAAAAGAAATTTTCTCATGCTGTGTCCATTTGCACTACCTTTTTTGGTTTTCTGGATTGAAATTTAATGAGGGAAAATAATCTAAAATCGACTTTTTAAAAGCTATAAATGCTCTTTGAGCTTATCTTTGCAAAAGCTGGTTTTATTGTTGTAGAAGTTAAGAAATAGGTTATTTCCATCAATTTTAGTGGGAAATAAAATGGATTCACATTTCAGTTGGGTGCTTTAGAAGATCTCACTGGGTGGACTTTTTTTTAGTCCTTTTTTTTTAATCTCTATCTTTCTCTCCAGAAGCCTGCATTCCCCTGAGCAGTCAGTCTGACCTTTCGGCTCTGCCTGTCATAACTAATTACAATAGCATCCATCTGCAGTGTGCAAAACACAAATTCCTGGAGCTAATAAACTCTGGGAGAAAACACATTGTTTCCTTTGACAGGTACAGCTGACTCAATCCTTTCATAGCTGTGCAGAAGTAAATGAGTTTATACCTTTCCTTTTCAGAGAGAGATGTCCATGAGGATAGTATGAAGAGCAGTCTTTCTGTTCTGTCCTGTGCACTGATTGTTCCTAGATCTTGTGCAGTCCAGCAGAAGTTCATTTTACTTGTACAGCTGTGATGCTGCTTTTGGGAGTGGAAGGGGAGTGTTACAGTAGGTTTTGGAAACTGAAATTATGACTTATATTCTTCCGTAACCTTTCCTGTCCAGCTTTAGTTAAAGTACAGTGAGTCTGGTTTTAAAGTTATTCTGGGAGATCAAAGTTCCCAGGGACCTGATAATGGGGACTTTTAGTTAAAAAAAACTTCTGGAAAGGAAGGATCTGGAGCTCATGTTAACATACTCAAGCTAGGCTTAAACACAAACTGCAATAAAACTATAATAATGGATTAATGCTTCCATTTTACAAGAAATATCCTTCCTGTGTTCTTTTGATAAGCAAAAGTATTCTAGTTGCTGCTGTTCTGTTGGAGGGAGATGTTCATACAATAACTGTGGTGTGTGCCAGTATGGGAAAAATTATAGCTGTTTAGAATCTCTGTTTCTGTAATTATTGCACAACTAAAATATAAGGGGTTTTGTACAGATTTAACATAGAGTTGCTTTCTTAGCAGTAAGAGCACTTGGGGGATGACAACTGTGGCATATGTTGAATGTATCATTGTTCATTAATAAAGTCTTGCACTTGGTGGTAGTTGAATAGGTGATTGTTTCAATCTAAGTTGTGTAGGTAACTTATGGCTGACTTGCTTTTATTAGTTTGTAAGCTGTCAGTGAAAATACGATAACAACTGTTACACACTAAATGGTCTTTCCTTCTACCTTTCTAGGTGATAGTTTGTTACACTTGTTGTAAATTAACAATAGCCTCTTATGATCAGAGGTCCCCATGACAGGCTGGTACACTGACATTCCTTTCCAGGATGAGCATAATTCTTATCATCAGGCTTCTGGTGGAGATACAAATTATGAATTTTCTTTTTAGGAACATGTGCTAGTAATTCAAGACTTCATTGTATGTTCTTGCCAATAAGTGAAGTGTTAGAAACTCAGCAAAGTGTATGTAATGCTGTGAATGCACTTGAGTCCTGAAAACCCCAAATGCGTGATATAGTATGCGTGATTAATATAACTTCAAGGAAGGAATTCAGTCTGTCAAACTTCACTGCCAATTGCATTGATGACAACCTGGTGCCTTTTTGCAGAACAGTTTCCCTTACATAACACTGCAGGCACTTGCTTTCTGTGCAGCAGAAAAACTTGGTAACAGAATGGCTTTTAAACAAAACAAACCCTGAAGGCTTGCTTTGATTTGCTAATAGTTTGATTAATGGGATATCTTTTCAATTTTTCTATTAACTGAAGAAGATGTTCGATGTATCATTTCCAATTGAACCCTCATCTTTCCTCTGGAGGGTCCCTCACATCTTGCACCTTAAGAAAATAATCTTAAACTCTGCAGCAGTCTACTGGTTCTGTATCACTTCGTCCTGATATTAGGTGTTTTTCAGAAGTGAAGACTGAACTGTATGTAGTATAGGCTGTATTTCAGAACAGTAAACATTATCATGGCACTCAAGCATAAAATGTTAAAGCATTTGTCCTAAAAGCATATGTGCTCTGTACACTACTTATGAAACTCACTGACTTGTTTCTCCCTCAGAGTCACTGCTTATGTGATCAACTCAAAATTTTGGGAAGTGTCTCCCCAGGAACAGATTTCTGCTTTTAGGGTTATGTTACTGAGTGTTATTTTGAAAAGAACATATTTTAGCTACACAAAGTTGAGCACTTAAAATGTTCTTTTGAGTCAATTAGAAAGGAAGGTATGTTTCTCTGTTCATGGAAACACTATGTATTTAGTAGGTGACAAAGCTTTGCTTTATTTAATGTGTGGAATCCAGTAACTTCTTGCATGCATTTTTTTTTTTTTTTTTTTTTTTTTTTTTTTTTTTTTTTTTTTTTTTTTTTTTTTTTTTTTTTTTTTTTTTTTTTTTTTTTTTTTTTTTTTTTTTTTTTTTGTCAGTAAAAAAGCTTCCATGTCTTCAAGTGCTGCGAGTAAAAATACAAGGAAGGAATTCTGGTACAATTTTGAATTCAGAATGGGTTGTGGAAAGTTACAAACACTGTCAGTGTGCATGAAAAGGAAAAAATAATTACTGCAGGCTGTGAATAACATCCTGAATTAGGCTAGATGAAGCAATGAATTAAGAGCATAACTCTGTGCTATGATAAATGATTTTCTATACAGTATATAAATATTTTCTAATAACCATAGTAAGTAAAAGGAAATATAACACAGAAGCAGGTTCTGGGGAATAAGTAGTATTTTGGTCTAATAGTTTGCTGTAGCTTGTAAAAGACTCCACTGAGAGAGGTAATACCACAGTTGTTAGCACCATGACTATAAACAGGATCAGCTTTTTGCTCTGGCCAAAGTCCAAACTGTAGAAAGAACACTTTAATGGGGATCCAGGCCTCTGGCTGGTGGGCTGAACTGTTCAAGTCCCTGCTGTGATGGGAAATCATGAATTAGAATTGTCAGGGTGGCTTGAAACAAAACTTGTCAAACTTCTCAAGGCTGGTACTTGGACAGAGGAAATCTGTACTACATTCCTAAGCATTGAAATTATTTAAACAAGGACAGAATAAGACCAATGAGATGCAGATTTATTGAGCTGCAAAGCTACAAAAAAAAGCAAAGGAAGTAGTAAATATTAATTTATTTAATAAAAGAAAGTAGTAAATATTAATTAGATCGCAAAGGGCAAAACTGGAATCGGCAAAAAATAGCATCCCTATTTGCAGGGGAAGAAGGGCAGGATGATACTTAAGGAAAACTTCAGTGTGTATATCAAAGTTGGTCAGAGGTTTCGTTTTAATTTTGTAAACCATTATTCCTGTTCATAAATGACTACATCTTGGGGGGAAAACCCCAGTGCAGCTGGTATACTACCTGTATTGCTGATGCAGTAGCTTGTAGAACATGGGGATTTATAGATTCATATGTCTTAGTGGCTGGTGTTTATTTGGTTTTTCCTTGAATTTGTTGGACACTTCTGGAATATGTTAATAAGCAAAACCAGGTACTTAGGACCTAGTAAAAGCCATACTACCAGGCATAATATAGTTTGGATTTGTTGACTCATCTCATGGAATGCTTATATGTAACTTCACCTTGTAGTTTTAGTAACCTAATGTCTTAAAACATCGTAAATATTTGACCATGATGTACCACCCAGCTGCTGCTGAGACAAGAGTGTTAACTGCAATCTAATGGTGAGTGGCTTGAGGGAATGGTCTGAAAGACCTGCTGCCACTGATGGACCCTTCTAACTGGCTACCATAACAGATTAAGGTACATGACAGAAGCATCATAACTTGACCAAGTGCTATGACCATTAGCTTACAGGCCGAGTGATTGTTATTTTTGTCAGTGTAAAGGTCCTTTGCTTGTCACTATGATGGAAGTATAAAGCCTTTCCTCATCAGAAAATCCAGGAATCTTAAGTAGATGTGGAGGAAAGGTAAAACAAAAAGGACAAATAACCTAATGAAATATACAGAGTTACAAGTCTCAGTAAGAGGGTTTTACTTATGCATGAAACATAGCATCAAATGCTGGAAATAAAGCAGGAGGATGGAGAGGTATAGCAGAGCAGGGGGAGTGGGACATGTATGCCAGTAGAGACTGAACAATTGAATAGATTGTAGGGCAGAAAGCACTGTTCAGCTTCTCAGTACAAGGAAAAAATGTCACAGTAAACATTCGAAACCAGCATTTAAAACCCAACCAAACAAAACCCAGTCCTGAATTTTGCATCTTTGTTATTTTATCATCCCAAATTTTGCATCTTTGTTATTTTATCATCTTTGCTTCTGAGCTGGTTCTTTAGGCAAAAGAACAAATTTTTCCCAGATGTAATAATGGCTGCTGTGTTTCCCCTTTCCTCCCAGAGGAGTTCAACATTGGTAGCTATTATGTTCCTTTTGTTTGTATTTAGCTTTATGTCCGTAAGTGATCAAATGTAATGAAAGAAATCCCCAAACACCAGTAGAAGTTGGTCTCTAATGTTAGTTGCTTTGTTATTCCTCAAGTAATTTAAAGATGCAACTGTAAGTACTAAAGTAAAAATGCATTTTACATACTAACACTTTCAGCGGGCTAACGGTGGCACTTGTAAAAATAGCAACAGCAGTCCATGCAAAACTGTTAAAAATACCATGGCTATTAGAGCTTAACTGAGGAGCACAAGGGGACTAAAATAACAAAGTAAAGGTCTGGCCTTGCTTCTGCCCTTCTGTGTGTGAATTGTAATCATTTTGACAAAAATAAGTGTTTCTATAGCAGTACATCTTCTATCAGCTGCTATTTCTCATTCTCACGTTACTAATTCTGTAATGTGGTATATTTTTCTGAAGCTTGTGTGCTTGCACAGCTTTTGTGGTCGTGGTAGTTCAGTACATCCCTGTTGACTTCAGGCTTTTTATATTACAAGTCTATCTAAGTCACATATTTCAGTACTTCCCTCAGCAGCTGCATGCTAGAAGTGTTCTTGTGAGAAAGCAGCATTTTTTGAAGGTGCAGCTCATAGGATAAGGCAAACAGTGCAAACTACAAAAGCTGTAATTACATGTTAGGCATCCTGGAGCATTACGTATGCACTCTCAAGACATTACATATGCTCTCAAGACTGGTAGGGTTTTGAGAGAGAATGATTCACTGTATACTGTGCTGGTGATTTTCATTAACTTTTCATATATTAGAATGCCTGTTGGATTTTAATCATACTTTGAGAAAAAATCAGATGGGAAAAACACTAAGTTCAACTACTTGGGCTGTTCTGTCAGACATAACTGTAAATAGTCTAGCTATGACTGTATGTCAACTTCAGTCTAGTTGTGTCCTCATTTCTGGATGCTTTCATACTCAGTGATGACATTTTGGACTAAATTCTCTCACTGAAATGTGGTATCCTTTGAAGAGATGAGAAGGAATAACTTTTTTATTTGTATCCTTCTCCCAGTATCTCAGTGAGGTCACTGTTGGTATCTATAGAAGTAATTTAACTTTTAATTAATGGGAAAAGCAATACATTTTCACATATACAGTTTTTAAATCTAATGGAAAATCTCTTGAAGTTAACTATGCAATTATCTGATGGAGACCTCTGTCATAAATGTAGGGGAAATCAAGTAGTGGGATTGCAGTAAAGTGTCACAGGGTAAACCAGTGAACAGTCACTTCTCAGCAAGCCTGTTCAGTGAATGTAGAATTCTGTCCAGCTTAGGTAATAATTGCATTATGCTTTGAAATAGATGTATTATTTTGAAAATGTCATTTAAAATAATCTTAAAATCTAATGCTTTTAAATCCACACACAATGAAACATCTTTCCATGTTTTGAATTCCAAGTGAGTAGACTAGTTTGTTCAAGATGTTCAGGAATCTGTCTTGAATTGAAAAACAAAGTTAAAGATGATTCTGGTAAAAAAGGTAAAAAATGCTTAATAAGATAAACTGAGAGTAGCTGAATTTGACTGGAAATATTTCTGCAGCCTTAAATGCAGTAGGAACTGCCTGTTGAAATGAGTATTCAGACTAACTCATTACTCTGCACTCCCCCTGTTCAGCAGAATTGTTTTGCTGTTTCGTTTTGTTGTATAAAGGTTGCAGGTGCTCCATACTGCCAAAATGCATGTTAATTCATCTTGTCCATCTGAAGATCATGAAAAGGTGGCTAATAAAACCTATAAATCCATTCCTAGCCTTTGCTAGTGAATAGAGTTCAGTTCCAAAGTCTGCACTGCTTTTTTTGGCAGTAGTGTACCAAACACCACTGTCGTCTGCCTCTACTGGGAGGAGCTGTGGTCCAACTGAAGGACAACTTTAACTGAGTAACTGACCAAGCAGAGATGCCAGCGTTTGCACCTTTAATAAAAGAAGAGCATGCATCTTTCCCCTTTGACTAAATAATCCTGCAACCACAGTAAATACAAGCCCTTCCATTTCAGTTAGAATCATAGAATAGTTAGGGTTGGAAGGGACCTTAAGAACATCTACTTCCAACCCCCCTGTCATAAGCAGGGACACCTCACACTAAACCATGTCACCCAAGGCTTCATCCAATCTGGCCTTGAACACTGCCAGGGATGGAGCACTCTCAACCCCCCTGGCCAACCCATTCCAGCATCTCACCACCCTCACAGGAAAGAATTTCTTCCTTAGATCCAATCTAAACCTCCCCTGTTTAAGTTTGAACCCGTTCCCGCTTGTCCTGTCACTACAGTCCCTAATGAAGAGTCTCTCCCTGGTATCCCTATAGGCCCCCTTCAGATACTGGAAGGCTGCTATGAGGTCTCCAAGCAGCCTTCTCTTCCCCAGGCTGAACAGCCCCAACTCTCTCAGCCTGTCTTNCTGGAAGGCTGAGGTCTCCAAGCAGCCTTCTCTTCCCCAGGCTGAACAGCCCCAACTCTCTCAGCCTGTCTTTGAATGGGAGATGCTCCAGTCCCCTGATCGTCCTCGTGGCCCTCCTCTGCACTTGTTCCAGCAGATCGATGTCCTTTTTATGTTGAGGACACCAGAACTGCACACAATACTCCAAGTGAGGTCTGACGAGAGCAGAGCTGAGGAGCAGGATCACCTCCTTCGACCTGCTGGTTCACGCTCCTTTGGATGCAGCCCAGGATATGGTTGGCTTTCTGGGCTGCAAGCACACACTGCAGTCGGCTCATGTTCATGTTCTCATTGACCACCACCCCGAAGTCCTTCTCTGCAGGGCTGCTCTCAATCTTCTCTTTGCCCAACCTGTAGCTGTGCCTGGGATTGCTCCCACCCAGGTGTAGGTCCCATGGACCTGTGCATGTTCAGGTTCTTAAGATTGTCTCAAACCAGATTCTCTCTGACAGTGGGCCCAAGGTCTTCATTCTCACAGTTCCTGCGTCTGACTTCCAAGTCTTGGGTGGTGCAGTCAGAGCCTTTCCAGCTGAAGACTGAGGCAAAGAAGTTGTTCAGAACCTCAGCCTTCTCCAAATCCTGCATAGCCTGGCTAAACAGTCCCAACTTTCTCAGCCTGTCCTCTTATGGGAGATGCTTTCTCAAACATCTTCCCATCTTTAAGTGATTGTCTTGTAAGAGAGGAGGAATCTGTCTGGAGCAAAATAAGTTGTATTCCAGTGGCATGTAAGCCTCCGGGCAGCTGACTCAGCAGTTAGTGCTCAAGTCCCTTGTCATGGTTGGAAAAGCAGTAAGCAAAAGCTAATTGAAACCAAACCCAACAACCAATCAAAAACAAGCAAAAAACCCCAACAAATCCACAAACTAAAAACCAAACAAAACAAAAGCCCAGACCAACCCTGGAAACCACTTCCTGCCCCTAAATTTATCAACAATTGTTTTTAAAATGTGATTAATATATGTGTCACTGTAGAGGAATTAAGTTACAAAATAGTGGATTAAAAACACTGTTAAGTTGGTGGGGATGGCATGCACTTTACTCCACTGTATAATTAAATGGCAAAAGGAAAGCCTGGAAACATTCCTTAATGGCCACAGCCATGTCGTTGTAACAGATCACTGGGAGTTGGGCCTGCTGCAAGCTGAGGCAAAGCAGATGCTGTGGCAAACGTGCTGCTTACCTTTGGGCAGACATGGAGTAGCAGTGTTTTGTAGATAGTATAAAGCAGGTGAAAATTGCCAATTTTTTAATGGAGCTATGCACCAGGAATGTAAAGGAAATAGATGGAAGTAGCTGAAGGGAAAATAGGTGTGCATACTTTGTCAGCAGTAGTTAGGTCAGAACAGCCTGAAAGGAAAAGGTAGTACTGTAGAGGACTTGTGAATAGTCTGACTTACAAATTTCCCATTGTAGGTAAGATTCTGCAGTAATGGTTTCAAGATAAAGAAGCTTAGTGGGCTGTTATGGTCTTAATCTTTATGCCCAAGGCTGTAATACTTTATTCTCATCCCACAATTAGATGTTAGATCCTTTTTCTGTTATAGCAGTTTCCTATTAAAAAAAAAAAAAAAAAAAAAAAAAAAAAAAAGTTTTCTAAATTTTATTTTTTTTTTTTTTTAATATGTTTTCATATAAAAAAAAAAAAAAAGTTTTCTAAATTTTATTTTTTTTTTTTTTTAATATGTTTTCATATAAAAAAAAAAAAAAATTTTTTTTTTTTTTTTTTTTTCTTTATGCTTGCTCCTGGAGTTACTCTCTGGTGCTGTGTTGGTCACATGTTTTGGTTGCAGATATGTTCATATTGTGCTTTCTGCAGGTGAGATTTAGGGGCACTGATTTCGGTAGTGATCAGAAAACCAGAGTGAAGTGTTCAAAGCATAAGTGCATCTTCACAGGAAAAAATATGAATTCACTTTTTCTAAATATAACATGATTATGGGTAATGATGTTTAATGAGTTTAAGCATAGCTGCCTTTCTGATGGAAAGAACTTACACTTCATTTGCTAGTCCTGTGAAAAATGACTAGGCTTACAGAGGACCAGCAGAGAAGTGTTGCCACTGCACTCCTAGTATACCTGGAACTGCAGGATATGAGCAATATTTTTCCAGATCTTCTGACATCAAGATAGCATCAACCACAGTCCCTTGCCTGCTGGTGAAGCAAATCTATTGTAGGCACTCTGGCTACAGCTACTGGCACAGTATAAATTGATGGCGTGCATAGGGGCAGGTTTAAGAGTAGCTTTTCTGTCTCTTGGTAGATATCACAAAGCATCTATTACTAAGGAGTATAGGATGGAGATAAATGTAGTAGGATACTTGAGAACATTTTCTGTGTTGCAATCTAATCCAAGTAAAACAGTGTCACAACAATACTCAGTGTTATTTGAGTGTATTAAGATGGTCAGAGGTGCTTTAATGCTTGATGTAGTGTGTACCTCATGTGTCTAGATTTGGTATAGAGTTCATACTTTAATATCTAAAAGACTGTTCCCCTTATTAAGCAATACCCATATTTACAGCAGTCTGTGACTTCCAAAGCAGAGTCCATATTAAAGGACACTCAAACTTTGCAATGGTTTGGGTTGGGTCACTGCAAAGAGAGTTGCTGAGACAGTGCAGCTTCCTGCAATGCTGAGTCAACATTTAGATGTTAATTAGTTAGTAGCAGGTGTTTTATAAATATCTTTTTATGTTAATGACTTTCCAAAATGAGAAGTTTCTCAAGATCAATGAAGCTGTTAAAGGTTATGAGTGGCAAGTTGCTGCAGAGCTAGGACTTCATTCAGTGCTAGAAAAGATCAGAACAACTATTTTAACCATTTATTTGATTTCACAATGATGAAAGGGCAGCTTATTCCCCTGAGTTAAGGAAAAGATGCCAAAACAGGCAAGTAGAGAATGTAAAATGGGGAAGAAGAAATGGTGTGGGGTGTGTGTTTAAGTTGGGGTGTTTTTTTGGCTTAAAATGGGTACTTGCTAGAAAAGTTTTGTTCCACTGGTGACAAATCATAAAACCTGTGACTTAGGTCCCTAACTTCTTCTCATACCCTGCATGGAAGGTCCCTTCATTCTTTTACTGTAGTTAATTATTATCAAAATATTTAAAGTTTTACTTCACTTCTGTAGCTTTGACTATGCACACCTGTAGAGAACAAAACACAGTAACTGTAAGAAGCCCACACCACCAATCCAATTCTTTGACAGTGTAGATATTTTCTTGTTTACTCACATAGCAGCATCTCTTGAATTATGGTTCAAAGGTTCTTGAACTGTGGTTCAAAAGGTCTTAATTGACTTTAGTAGCTGTAGTTTACTGTACTATTTCTAAACCACAGAGAAGTTGCTTAAAGAACTTGGAAAAATAGGGTTTAGGGCAATTTTCCACTAGAAAAATGACTTTGGCAGTTGACTTATACCTAATCATCACTTTGTTAATACCCCTTTATAGGATAGGTATGGCATAAACTGCACAGCCATCTTCTCAAAGTGGTAATAGAATATATTGTTCATTGACTGGTTTGGCTATCATGTACTTTGAGCTTTCCAAGGACATGTGATGCTATTATAGCTTTGATAGGAGTTGGAGCAGGCTGTGAGGGTTGGCTTTTTTTTTTTTTTAACTCCTAAAAATCTAATGTGAAATATAGGTATATCTGCTGTTATTTCACAGTAGTATAATATAAAAGGAAAAACCTTGTCTTACCACAGGCAGTTGGAAAGCATCCCTACTTTCTATAAGGAAAGGTGATCATTAGTTTTTAATATAACAGTAAATGATGAAAGGTGGGGAACAGGAAAATCCGATTACACTACATTTATCTAAATAGATATTTAATTTAGATAGATTTAGGCATTTCTATCAAGGTACAATTACAATAGATTTTGCAGGTTAAGCCAATAAAATTATTTCGCAAAGTCTCCTAGAAAATTTCAATTACAAAATTACATTTGTAAGTAATTTCCTGTGCAAGATTGCCCTAGAAATGTGCACTAAAACCAAATAGAATGTTCACATTTTCTCAGAATCCTTTTTAGAAACATAATGGACTAGCATTGTGTGGCTATCTTGACCTTTCGTACTGTTCTTAAAGTATCTGGAAAAATCGGAATTGCTGGAAGATTGATTTCAATTATTGCAGCTATAGTTACTTCTATGTTTCTTTGAGTTGATTTTAATTTGAAGCCAACAGTTCCATTGTGATCTGAGTACTGGTGCAATGTAAACTGTCACCAGTGACATCTTTATGCCCCAATAGCTTTGTTTCTAGTGTGTGGGTAATTGTAAATTAGGCTAATAGACTTTTTAGCTGGAAGAAGAGACCTCTTGTTCACCTTGTTGTCAAATGTGTGTTAAACAGATGCATAGAGCAATTACTCATTTTGTTTGAATATGTAATATTTTACCCTTACTGTTGCACTTGTCACTGTCAATAAGTAAAGATGTAACTTCACATAGATTGCTGTGCTGCCTAACTTACCCTTTTTATTTTTTTCTTGGTATTTTTTTACGTGAAAGCTTTCTTATATATGGGAATAGTATGTACCCCTATTAGAAACCTACTAAACAGTGACTTCTACAACCTCTCTGAAAGCATGTTTGATCTCTAATTATCAGGCAGCATGACTCACAATTCTAGATGTTTAACTTCTCTATACTGTGTAAAAGCAAGTGATCTTCAATTGTGTTAACATGGTAGATGTTCCCAAACTAAAAGTAGTTTAACAGTAATTTAATATTAGGGATTCTTTCACTTTGCCTTGTGTGATTTTTGTCATGCTTTATGTGACAGCTTTGTTAACAATTTTCTCTATTAAAACTTCATAATAGACTTTGAATTAAGGTTTTCTCCTAAGTATCTAAATGAAAAGTGAATTGGAAATGACTTGATAAATTAAAAGATGCTTCCTTGGAACTTGTGCTTACATAAAATATGTAAGACTATTTTGAGGAAAGAAAGAATTGTTTCAACTAACAATTTTAGCTGAAGAGTTTGCTGATGCAGTGGGAGTTATTTCCCTTTCTGTTCAGTTTATCCAATACGGAAACTAGTTTTTTAGGGTTTTTTTTGTTTGTTGTTTTTTTTTTTTTTTTTAGCAACATCCAGGAATTTTTTTTTTGTTTTTGTGGA
>NDXB01005169.1:26955-39948 GCA_002631895.1 Agapornis roseicollis
TTTTTTTTATATCATTGCTAACACCAGGAGTTTATTGTTCCACAATACTTCTGAATGAATTGCACTCTCTGAGTTAGTACGAAAAAATGTTTGGAGAAAGTTTATACTGTTTCTCTGAAGTTGTTGAACGCTATCTTTGATTTGCAAATCTAGGAAAATACAATGGTTACAGTGGTAACTGTGCAGTTGTTAGGGTCTTCAGATTTTCTAGTTGTAGTTGCACCAGTCATTGCCACTTGTTTTGGTAACTGGTTTTAGGTCTGAGACAGTGGTAGTGTTGAGAAGATGGTCAGAGAAACATCCATATTTGCCAGAAATGGTCACAAGAGGCTGCTAATCCAGAAGAGTTATATTTGCAAGAAGAAATAGCATGTCTTGAAAATGGGTGGTTTGCAAGAATGACAGCTTGAGGAAATTCAGTAGTTCCCTTACTACTGGGGTCCCAACTGAAAGGATTTCTTGTAAGATTTGGTGAGCCACTACTAAGAAATTGTTCTTTAATGCTACATGAGGTGCAATAAACTGGAATACTGCTCTGGCTTTGTTATTTAGATTTCACTGTTTTGCAAAGATAAATATCTTCCAAATGTCTGTCATGAATTCTTATAATAGAGTTGTAGAAAGAAGACAAAATCTATGCCAAGCGGCCTCAAACAGCATACTACTAATACACTCAAGACATTTCTCCTAGGAAATTTGAGCTCTGTAATAGAAAGCATGTTTCAGAATAATTTGAATGACTGCATTATTAGTGCTATGGGGTACTCTCAGCCAATCAAGAAGACTGTTTTTCCCCAGTCAGTCCATGGGGTAAAAAGCAGGCATTTTATCTGGTTCCAATTGATGGGAATCAGGAGGAGAATAATCAGCCAAGAATTATCCAGTAAGTGTATGGATGATACACAGATAAGGAAAGCAAACACTGCAGTGTTTTTCCCTCATTTATACTAATTGCCACGTGAGTTGCATATGAGTCCTGATGAATGGCAGTGGTACATGATATGCAAGTCATAGTAGTATAGTCTGAAGATAGTAGCTAGTCTGGGGATGGAATAGCCATTCAGCCATTAAGGCCCATTGAGAAAACATTTTTGGTACAATGCTGCTTGTGTCTAAATTTAATCTGAATTGATTAAGCATTAGAATAGTGACCATAGGACAAATATTTGTTGATGACATTGAGTAGAGGATGAGCTGAGGTGCTTTTCTAAGAAAAGATAGTTCAGCGGTTTACTTACAGTTTTTCACTTACTCATGTCCTTTTCTCCCCACACTTGCATTTTGGAAACTGAAAGGTATTTCAAAAGGAGAAAAAGTACAAACTTGCTTCCCTGAACTTGCTTTACAAGGAGAAGTCATTTGGGCAGTGGGGAGCAATGTAGATTTCTTCATGTAGAGACATGTGTGACTGCTGGGAACCATCATGACTTTAGAGTGATGAAGAGCAGCACTCTGCTGTGTTGTAAACTGTGGTTAGTGTCCTACCAACTCATGAAGGGTAAACTGGCATCTTGATGCAGGTGATCTGTTTGTGCTGTGTGAGCTTATTGAGGAAGAGTGGCTACTGTTGCTGTACTTGTCATTGTTTCTACAGTATCTGGTGGTACTTGTCTGATTTTTCTACAGGTTATCTATGCCTTGTGTAACTTTGCAGTGGGCTTGATGTAGCCAGGGAGGAAAACTCTTCTAGAACAGGCATACTATGCAAGTTGAAGACTTCTTTAAAAGTGTTAGCTGTTCATAGGACACAGCAGGTATTTTTTTCTCCTGCATAACTCAGACATGAACCTGCTCTCCTACTGTTCTTCTGAATTGTAGAGCCATGAAGTTTAATATAGTCCTTTTGGGTAGGGAGGAAGAATGGTCTATAGAGGGAGAAGATTATTTATATAATGAATAAAGGCTGAAACATGCTGCAGACTTTAATTAAGCCTCTAGAAACATCGTGTCGGAAGGAAGTAGATACCAACATGAACCAAGTACTGATGTACTATTCAGAGATCATAACCTTGGTCTAATTACATTATTAGTATATAAATTATTGCACGAATTATTTAAAATTAATATTACAGATATTAGTTGCCATTAATAACTTGGAGGTGCCTTTTTGTCACAGAAGAACTGATTAACATTATAATTACTGCATGAAAAGTAGATATTGATGAAAAATTGCTGTTTAAGACATTGTCATTACATTATGTTTTTTTTTCTATCCACTTTTCTCTGTTCATCTATCTGTGCTTCTAATTATTGTCTTTGATAAGAGCTGTTAACTTTGTGATTTATGAGTAGATATGTTGATATGGGATATATTAACACCTAGAAGGATACAGATGATTTGTTACTTGTGGAAGGTAAAACAGAGAAATTGTGCAGCAGCTTAATAAACTAACTTGTTGGTATCATGGTTATAGTTGTGTGCATCTGTGCTGACTGTAAAATCCTGGTCTCAAATAAATTACTTGCCATTTGTTTTCTTCCTTTGATTGTTTTTTTCCCTTTCATCTTCTCAAAGGTGAGAAGAATCAGCAGTGTAATTAAAGCCATGATACACATTGCAAGAAATTAGAGGTGCTGACATTTTACTGTAACTGTTCGGTGCCAACTGTTGGGGAATACTGGCTAGATAAGAACTCAACACAGAAAAAGCTTCTCAGCGTGATATCTTCAAAACAAATGTCGTGCCTATGTGTAATATTTGTGCAGAAATCTGAAAACCCCCTATTTGCTAGTGATCTCCTGAAATGCTCAGAGATAAATAATAGCTGTGGTTAGAAACTCACTGAGTGCACCCGCAGACTGACTTTAGGAGTAATTTTTTTGCAGTTGAATCAAAGAATCCTGGTTTATCTTCAGTTAGATAAACATTTGCGCTCTAATGGCAAATATATAGGGACAAACTTTTTATAAAATCATTTTTGTGAAAGAAACTGACATATTTCTGTGAGTGGTTTATTCACAAATTGTAGTTTGCATTCATTTACTGCCTGCTACTTGACTGTATTCCATATGTGGATGTCCTTTCAGATGTCCTCTGTCCAGGAGAACCTTAGACAGGCTAAATTTTCCTGCTGTGTAATTATATGCTTTCTTTATCCTTCATGCATTATGTACAGCATTTATAGGTTTTGGGTGGTACATGTGTCTTGTGGTGGGGTTTCTTGTTGTGTGCTTTTGCTGTTCTTGTTTTGTTTGATTTTTTTTCCCTGCTGTCAAGCAGTGATGTTTCTTTTAATTCTGGGTCATATGTGAATGGCCTGAATTAATTATTTTCCAACTTTATCACCAGAGGAACGGGAAGGTAGTAGGGAAGCTATTCTCCCTTTCGTGGGAGGCTGCTGTTAGCGAAAATAATAAACTGCTGGTTAATGTTAAGCAGCTAGTTTGCTCATTAAAGATGCTTTTGTGCCTGATTCCTGAGGAAACAGGGGTTGTGCTTGTCCTGGGTTTTAATCGTAATAGAGGTATGAGAGTTTTGTCAGTTCTTGACAGGTTTCTTTCTATCACTGCAGCTCTGGTGTCTGATGATGCTAATGAAGTTTTTAAGTACGTAACAAAGAGCTACTGGATTCAAACTGCTGTTTTCAGCAGTTCACACATTTAATATATTTATTAAATGTTCAAGAAGGGATGTTGTGATTTTTCTGGTACAATGATTGATTGTCTTATGTAGGACAATACAAAGTTATTTTTCTCGCTGGCAGAACTTCTGTTAAATTAATTCCTAATAAGGAAAATGTCACTGAAATTAATACAGTATTTTGCTGTAAAAAATAGATGAGCAAATCCTGTAGTATTTTATTTTTCTTTTATTCCCCAGTGATAGTTAAATTATGACTTAAATTTTTTCTGCTGCCTATGTTGCATACAATAGGCTGTAAGAAATCTACAGCAGCAGCAGAATTCTTGTTGAATTGCAGTGTGTTTTCAGTTCATGTAACATTCAGGTTTTTTTAAGACTACAGGATGGTTATTGTGCATATAGGGATGCAATCATAATGTCTTGGGTTTTTATTTATACAAAATATGGAAAGCAGGAACTGTGTGTTTCTGGCTGTCATTAGGAGTTGTTCACTTGATCAGCTTTTGATCACAATCATGTTGTGATTTGGGCGTTTGGTTTGGGGTTTTTTTTTTTGTTTGTTTTTGTTTTGTTTTTAGTTGGCTCAGGAGTATGAGTCTGGCTTAATCTGAGGGTTAAACCAGTATGAACTGGCTTAATCTGAGGGTTTAATCAGAGGTTTCGATGCTTTAGCTAGTTACCTGGAAAAGGATAACCTCTTGTTTTCTGTGGGAGCTCTCATTGCTATGTTACTTCTGAGCCTGTTGTGGTAGGTGTATGTTTCACAGATCAAAGAAGACTACTTTGCCCAGCAGGGGATACATGTTAAGTGTTATAAATGCTAACAAGAAGGGGTTGCTTCTGAATGTGTGCAAAATGATAAACACAACAACTTTGGCTATTTACTGATGAAAATCATCTTCAGGCACAATACGTAGTTGACTTAAAATTTTGTATTTTGAATTACCCTATTAATGCTTTTGAGGCTCCTTAAGGACTTATTCTTGTTTGTATTTGTGGACTGATTTCTCTTTCCCATGATATCCATGTTAAACTTAGGCTCTAGGAAAAGTTACTCCTTTGACTTTTACTAGATTTGTAGGCCACATCCTAGACTGTGGGGGGAAAAAGAGAACTCCTTTCCTAAGTAAGGTGTTACAGATGGTGCATACTACTTTTAAACACAAGCTGAAGTGATAACGCTTTGCATGCTCATTTCCATTTCCAGAACTTTAAAGATGAGCCCACTCTGCAAAGGTGAATATAGAAAGTGATCCGGCAGTGTAGTTCATCGTGGCTGTGTGATCATGTATAAGTTCTACATGTATGTAGTCAAACTGTGTTTGTGTGTAAATACACACAGTCTCTATGTGTTATATATAAAAAGTGGAAAAACTTACTTATTCAGTATTTAAGAATAGGTAGGCAAACTCCATAAAAAGTGATAATTTATGTGAAGTACATGTTTGAGGAGGTTTTCTCCCCAGAGTATTCTTCAGTCATTAGATTGGTATGGACATTTATAAGTTGATAATTTTGACTAGAAAAGCCTTTCATACATTTAGAGTACAAGTGAGAGCACTCTTGTGCAATGTGCCATACATTACCATACTGTTTTCTGACGTCTTCTGAAAAGAGTTTTAATTACTCAGAAAGCCTTAGCTTCCTTAATGATGAATAAAAACTTGCAAGTTATGACCCTCACCTGGAAATGAAAACAGAAGATGTGATTACTACTTCAAGAACATCAGCTTCTACAGATTTCTAAAATAACTAATGAAGTTGAGCTTCTCTCTACCTTTTTGTCAAGAGCCTCATAGTTCACTATGTAGATGTATCTGAGAAGTCAGTAGATCTGCAAGAGCAAGTATTCTGAATCACAGCATGTAAGATTGTTTCTGCTTTCCCCTTGTTTTTCTCTATAAAGCAGTGCGTGAATTTGTTCCCTAGGGAAGTGACTAGACTCACTAGTGTTGGTCTGTGGGGATTATTTCTCTTACCACTGTTGGGTTTGGGCAGTCCTTTAGAATATGAGAACCATATTTCTTTTTCTACCTGAACAATTTTGAGCTGTTAATCTCTTCTGTTCCTGACACTTCTGTGTGACCTCCATGCTAGATGGTATTCTCTTATTAATTCCTATTGATTCTTTTCTGCTTGGCATAAACACTTATTGACAACCACAATCCACTGCTACCCAGATGAATGTCCGAATCATTAGAACATCATAGTGGGTTTTATTATTCCACGGGCTTGTACCTATTTTAATACAAACTGGAACAGAGGTTTTCTGTTATAGACAGGAGTCTCCGATCAGCACTCCCAGAGCCTGACACTGAGGTCAGTTCAGCATAATTTGGAGCCTGATTGCCTGTATGAGAAATGTTGATTGAGGTCTTTGCAATTAAGCAGGCAAAGGAAGAAAAGCCAGATTTAGCTCACAGCTGCTAACAAGGTTCTAACGCTGGAGGTTGGTCTCCTTGAAGGAAACTGAGCTATTCAACCCATTCTCTGCTGCAGCATTCATCTGTATTTCACATTTTCACTGTTTATAAGTGCTGAAAGTGAATTATTCTGTTTCAGATGGAGTATTTTGATTCTCGTGACTATTGTTTGCTTTGGCAAAATGAGCCAGAGTAAGATTTCTGTTAAATGTTATCATTTCTTATACGCTGTTTGCAGCTCAAGCAGTAATGAGTTATTGGGCACAATTTGCTATCAACCAAAAAGTAATGTCTTTAAGGTCTGGCTTTGTGTGGTTCTGGAAGGGGGAGAGATAGAAAGTGCCAAATTAATGGTTATTGAAGGATTTTCCCTTTGCATGCTATTAAGCATCAGTTGCAATGATTTTTGGGGTGTACTGGGTTGGGAGTTTTGTTAATTTCCTTGCCTTATTAAGACAGTGAGTTCTTTAGAGAACACTGAAACACTACTATGCAAAGTAGTTTACAGACTTGAGTAAAACTTTTCTTTAGAGTTAACAGAACATGAACAAAAGTTTTCATCAGTAACTTTTCCTACAGTTATGAAATAACTGTGTGCAACCTCTTAGCAGTTGGATCATTGCTTTCTTGTCCAGTGGTGCTCTCTGCTATAATCATTGTCCATTGAGATTGCATTTGTACCACTATTAAAATGGTTTCTATATAAAGATCTGCAGAAGGAAGAAACCCTGTTGGGAAGAACTTAGCTGACACTTGAATGTCTTCAACCATACAGCACTGTGTCACACCAAAATCCATCATGGTCTGCTACAACTGAGTCTTTACAATTTGCCAAAGGGCAAATAAGTAGCCCTAGTGCTAATGTACATCTGCTAGGAGCTTTAAGAGCAGTAGTGACTGTGAAACTCTGTGACTGAAATTCTAAATGATGATTATTCCTGTACTATGATTTGTGATTCTTAGGAAGCTGTCAGGAAAACATGCATGATGCAGCATGTTCATCTTTTGAAAAATGTAGGAAAAGGCATCTCCCCTTTTTGTTGTGTGCAACCGTGTGTGTGTGTGTCAAAGAAAAGTGGGAAAATGTGTATAAATGTTTAAGAGGAAGGAGGAGCCACAGAAAGACAGAAGGAACTGAGGAGGAAGAACTGAAGGGAATTACTAGGTTAGGATGCAGTTAAGGCTGGATTGTCAATGAACAAACAGCAGGTCAGCACTGATCCAAGAAGTGAAGAAATGGAAGCATAAGAAATTAGAGACACAGTGGGATAAACACTCCCAAGAAATAATAGTTACTCACTGAAAGTCCATTTTTGCTGTTTTAAGTATAAATGCATAGATAGGATGGTTTGATGTTTTGTCTAAAACAGAAAAGAACATAGGAAGGAAACTTCCAATCCAAAACTTCTTGTGTTCCCACTGAATGTGAAACATCACACTTGAGCTTGTGCTACCAATATTTAAATTTCCCTTTTGTGCAATTTTGATGATTATGTGTTAGCAGTACCTTGAAATATACCTTTTTTCGTGCGTCCAATTCTAGCAGCCCAAACACAGAAAGAGCAGGACTTCAGGAATTTTCTGTGTATGCAAAAGATGATTTTCTGCAGGAATGTCCTGGACTTAGCAAAAAACAATTACTTGGAAAGCTGACTAGAGATAGCTTTGCAATGTTTCAGTGGGGATTTGTTAGGTGTGAGCTAAATGTTAGCAAGGAATAAAATTGTGTCAAGGGGCATTTCTAGCACCAGATCCTCTGCAAAATGGGCACTAGTATTTTAGTTTTACTTTTGAGCCTGCTTCTTTGTAAATGCATTTTTCCTTTTTAGTATGGAGAAGAAATTATTTTTGTGGTTTAATTATTTTTTTGGGGGAGTGTATAATTACTCACACACACACCCCAGTCACAGAAGTGACCTGCAAACTTGTCGATGATAACTGCAATATTTGAGGATGTGGAAGACCTCCAGGATTACAAGCCATAATTACTGAGGAAAATCTGTTCTTTTTCTGTGATCTATTGTGCCAGTTTTTCTGGAAGTTAATTTCTTCTGTAGGCAATCAAGAATATTTAATTTTGAGAAGTATATGACTCCAGCTGTAAAATGTGCTTTGTTTTCAGTGTACACTGTGGTTCAAGAGAAAATGATGTTTCATTTGTTTCATTCTTTTTATCACAATACTGTTTAATGTGCACAAGTGTAGAATACTTGATAGTTGAACAGCCATAGAATGCTGGGTTCACCCAGATCAGTTGCTAATGCCTTTCAGCCTGCTAATCCAGGAATAGTGCTGGGTTAACTATTAAATGTTCCTGGAGAAATAAACTTCCTTCCACTGTATCCGAAATTAGGTAACATTTTAATTTTCACTTGGCACAGCTTCTGAGTTAATGAGGACTGCGAATGCATTTCAGCTTTACTGTGCTTTGCTGTAATTAGGGAAGTTCCCATTCTAAAACTTGTATCTGTATTGAAACAGTCTCCAGATTTTGGGATTTCCTAGAATTAAAGCAAATGCGTATCCAGCTAAAATGAGTTCAGGATGAGCAGACAGCCAGCAGAAGTATTCAAAGATTAATGTGAGATATTAAAGATGATTTTGTACTATTTGTTTGGCCAGTTTTAGGTGCTCGTTTAAGGAATTTAAAAGATCCCTTTTGGCTCTGAATCTGAGCAAGTGACACCTTTGTTCAGAAGAGGGAGGACACCTAACTTGAAACCTCTGAAGATGCTGCACTCTTGCGTACTGCTCACTCTGCTGGCTCTTCCCCACCTTCTTGGATTCCTATTCCCTGCTGAATTGTATAATGAAAGTTCTCTGAACATCCCCACTATCCACATGACTTCCCACACAGACTCTTTCCATTGCTAAAAATGGATGGAAGAATTATAACTCACTTGTTGAAAAGCTCACACAATGCTGCTGAATCACATCTCAAAATAGGGAT
This sequence comes from Agapornis roseicollis, assembly GCA_002631895.1. Taxonomy (NCBI): domain Eukaryota; kingdom Metazoa; phylum Chordata; class Aves; order Psittaciformes; family Psittacidae; genus Agapornis; species Agapornis roseicollis. The sequence continues at coordinate 35,912 of NDXB01005169.1, forward strand.
AAAGCTTTCAAATTCTCTTTAAAAACAAACAAAAAATCTCCCAAAACCAAAACCCCAAACTCAGCACAAAATCCAGCAAAGCAAAACACACAAAACTCCCTGACCTACCTCCAAGAAACCTGAAAAGAGATTATAGAAGGACAACACAACTATGAATTAACTTTTCATTCTTACAGCATTGATCTAAAATAAAGCTTGTAGCCTAGCTGCTGTTTCAAGAATAAGAATTTGCAGTGTAGTTCACATAGCTCCTGAATGGCAGGGGCTAGTGGCGGACAAGTAGAACGGACAGTTGCTAGTTGGAAAAGTGTGTAAAAATTCACATTACAGTAAATCTAATGGTGGAAGCAGGAAAATTTAAGTGGACTTTGATGTATGTGTCTCTTCTTGTGGTTTAGACCCAGATCTAAAGGGAAGGAGGCAAAGCCCATTAGCAAGACCTTTTACTGGCTGAATTCTGTTAGCTTTTATTTTGAAACTTTCCTTGATATTCTGAGGACAGCAGAATCTTTAAACTACTGAGAATCAAGGCCTAGCAGTCAGAAAAGAACATACTGTATAGCCAATTCTAAATATACTTAAAAAACCAGTGCAAATTCACATATTGAGCTGACTCAAAGTGTGAAAGCTTATCAGAGCACATTGAAAGTGTTAACAAGGACCTTGTCAGACTGGAGTTGAAGTCTGTAACCTTTATTTGGTGGGTATTAATTTGCCAGGTGATAGCCAAGTCTTCCACTGTCTTAGGCATAGTTTTCTTCTTTCCTCAGTAATAGGATCTGCATAAATAGCGAGAGTGTAGGTATTTTAGGGACATTCTGGGGAAAGCTGTGAGAGAAAAATTGGAAAGTAATCAACCTGGGTTCTTTCAGATTCTAGCAGCCTGGTCTTCTGGTCTTGCCTTTTAGCCAAAGAACTTTCAATGGTTTCTTCTGATGAAATAAACTGGCCATGTTGCTGCTTCTTTTTTCTTTATTTCATTTTCTCACTATGGTGGGTCATTGTGTTGTAAAAGTCCCCTATCCTGGGGTCTGTCAGTCTGCCTATGTCACAACCTAAGCTTAATGGATCTTTCCTTTACCCTGTATTTGCTTTCATGGAGTTTCATAAGTGAGTGTGTTTTGTTTTTAACTCTTGGAGAGACAATGGTATTTTGAAGGGCTTCAGGCAAGTCTGTTCTTCTGCTTTTAACTTTGCACATGTGCACCCTGTCCTACCTGAGTTTCTTATGAAAGTTTTCATGAGGTCTCATTTGTCAACTGTATGTGGTGGAAATGCACCTTTAAATTGTCCAAGACATATTTTTGGACTATTTTTCCTAGCTAGGAACATCTTATACCTCACTTGTTGCACAGGCAGACAAGGATCTCTTCTCTGTGGTTCTCGTGAAAGTGTTCTTCATGACAGTTGAATTATTTTCTTGGTCATCTTTAAATTCTCATTACTTATGGATGTTGCTTTAAGGATTCTGCATGTTTTCTCCAATATGACCTAATTTTTTTTTCTGGTAGTTGAGAAGAAACTTTTCATGGTTTAAAACAGTGCAAGGAGTTAAAAGCACTGTGACTGACTCTCCCACTGGCTACATCTTAATGAGTTCACACAAAATCAGGGTCCAATTATACAGTGTGATTTGTTATCGACTACAATGAGAAGAATGGCCCAGAGTGGGGGTACTGCAAATGTGTCATGGCTTAACTGCAGCCCACACTGCTAGTCACTCACTCCTCCCTGCAGTGGGATGGGGAGAGAATCACAAGAGTAAAAGTGAGAACTCATGGGTTGAGATAATTACAGGTTAATAGGTAAAGCAAAAGCTGTGTGAGCAAGAAAACTGAGATCAGGAACTCATTCACTACTCCCCATGGACAGGCAGGTGTTCAGACATCTCCAGGGAAGCAGTGCCCCATCCCATGTAAGTTACATGGCAAAACAAATGGCAGTACTCTGAATGTCTTGAACTTCCTCCTTCTTCCCCCAACTTTGTGCAGAGCATAATGCCATGGAATGCCCCTTGGGTCAGTTGGGGTCACCTGACCCAGCTTTTTGTGCACCCCCAGCCTACTGAGAAGCAGAAGGGGCCTTTACTCTAAGTACTGCTCAGCAGTAATGCAAACATCTTTGCCTTACTGACACTGTTTCCAGCACAAATCCTACCACAGCCCTATACCAGCTACTGTGGGAAAAATTAATTCCGCTGCAGTTAGAACCAGTAAAATATGCTATAATGGCTGAAGGTAAAACCATCAAAAGCATTTGAGTTTTGTTTTTTAAGTTTAAAGTAAAATTATAAGTTGGTTTTTGTATGGTGGTTTCTTTTTTCTCCTATATTCAAATGAAAATCCCTACTGTTGTATAAGGCTATCAGATATTTCTGCTGATAAATTGCAGAAGTCTCTGCTGAAGGGTTACCCAGTGTGCCATTGATAACTACCTGATCATTTTGTGGGTCATAAGGAAGCACTGATCTGTGAATTCCAAACTGGTGTAATGCATGGTTTGCTTTGCTGGTCTACCATGTAGACATTTCTTATTTTAATGAAAATCAGTAGAAAACTTACTTTGGCCTTGGATACTTGTATTTGTAAGTTTTTGATTTTGGAACCCAGGAATATGTTTTATACTAATTCACAGGGTTTGATACTTCCTTTTGAGTGGGATAGAAAGTGATTACTTTGTTGAATTCTGGTTCATTCTAATTCATTGACTGGAAATCCTCTCATTATCTGTACAATTAGCTGCTTAATGCAGGATTCAAAGGAAGATCTCCTATGTAAAGCTTCATCTAGGAAACAAAACTAGTAAAAGAAAAGGGAATCTGTTTGCTTCTTGTCTCTAATATTGATTGCCAGTAACTTTTGATTACCACTGAATGATCAGTGTAGTAAGCTGGCATTGGTGGGGTGTTTGGGAGCCTTGCATGGTTTATCAGATGTCTGCTATTTTACATTTAAAAGGGAGGAGAGAATATCATTGTCTTTACCATTGAGGCACTCCCTATATTAAAGAGACAAAAGAATTTTTATCGTGAGATTTGTGTGTGTGAATAGCAGAAAGCAGTACAATAGAGCATGGCTACAAACTCTTTTCTGCGCTGCATGTTGCTGGCCTATAGTATTTTGGGCATCCTTGTCACCTACCTACTGGTGGCACAAGGTAGTTCTAAAATGTAGATGTTGAATCCTCATTGTTGTGTCAGGAGACTCCAGTAAACCTCACAGTCTGTGCTCTGAATTTTGTCTGTGATGAGCAAGAGAAGAATGGCAAGACCAGTGCTGAAGTGTTCCAGCAGTAGAATCATAGAATTCTAGAATAGTTAGGGCTGGAAAGAACCTTAAGATCTTCTAGTTCCAACGCCCCTGACATAAATAAGCAGGGACACCTCACACTAAACCGTGCCACCTAAAGCTTTGTCCAACCTGGCCTTGAACACCGCCAGGGATGGAGCACTCACAATCTCCCTGGCCAACCCATTTGAGCATCTCACCACCCTCACAGGAAAGAATTTCTTCCTTAGATCCAATCTAAACCTCCCCTGTTTAAGTTTGAGCCCATTTCCCCTTGTCCTGTCACTACAGTCCCTAATGAAGAGTCTCTCCCTGGTATCCCTATAGGCCCCCTTCAGATACTGGAAGGCTGCTAGGAGGTCTCCACCCAGCTTTCTCTTCTCCAGGCTAAACAGTCCAACTCTCTCAGCCTGTCTTCGTATGAGAGATGCTCCAGTCCCCTGAGCATCCNGGAGGTCTCCACCCAGCTTTCTCTTCTCCAGGCTAAACAGTCCAACTCTCTCAGCCTGTCTTCGTATGAGAGATGCTCCAGTCCCCTGAGCATCCTCGTGGCCCTCCTCTGGACTTGTTCCAACAGCTCCATGTCATTTTTATGTTGAGGACACTAGACCTGCACACAATACTGCAGGTAAGGTCTCACGAGAGCAGAGTAGAGGGGCAGGATCACCTCCCTCGACCTGCTCCTTTTCATAGAATCACAGAATCACCAGGTTGGAAGGGACCTCTAAGATCATCAAGTCCAACCCATGC